>ML827670.1:14119-25357 GCA_009831015.1 Picea engelmannii | reverse complement strand
GGTGGAAACTTTCCTGATTTTTTTCTTTGTTAGGTAAACGCGGGTTTTAGTGGGCCAGCCCGCGGTCCACCGCATGCAGTAGAAGGCCAGCAAGCAGTCACCCGCGCCCAGTGAGAGGTTAGGGCGCGGTTTGCTTGATTTAAGTGGTTTTTTGAGGTTTTGTTCAGCATGGCTTTGGCTAGGAAGAGGCATGAGTTGGCCTGATGCCAGGTAAGCCTGTGTGGTGCATTTTAGGGTTATAACAATTCCTCACTTATGAAGGAAGGTATGGAGTGACCTTCATTTATCATTTAAAGATTTTATCACATTTCGAGGGAGGACCACAAGTTAATTTTCCCCACTTCCTATGGATGAGTTTAAATAAGATGGCGAGAGGGGTGAGGTCAATTTCCAAGAAACCACAAACTCGCCTTCATCACCATGGTTTAATCAAACTTTTTGTTTTTCATGCTTTAAGGACACAAGGTTGTAGTTGGAAACAATTACTCGAACATAATTTTTCTCCAGGAATATCCAAATCTGTTGAGATACAGGAGGCAAGGATACATAGTGAGGGTTCAAGAAGAAAGGAAAAGAAAGATAGAAGAATGACATCAGGAAGTAAAGTAGGCATTGTTACACCCATCTCATCTCAGCCCATTGAGAAATCAATGATAGAAAAGTCTATCGTGGGTGAATCTACTACATTGAGGAAGAGGAAAGCCACCCAATCCCAGAAAATGAGCCCTACCTCGATTCAAAAGGATAAAAGACAAAAGGAAGATTTTGATATAGGAGTTTGATTAGACATCATCCCTGAATCAAACATGGAGGTGCCATTAGAACCAGCCAGCCAAGTAGAGAAGACACCTGACCTCAACTTACAATGCAAGAAAAGGTCTACACAGTCTAGCTCATTCCTGCATCCTAAATACCAACTATCATGGAGTAAGAAACAAAAGAAAGAGGAAACATATCAACATGATATTTCATGTAAGGAAATTGTCAAACCCCCTCTGGAATCCCCTAAAGAATTGAAAAATATTCCAGAGGAAATTATTCGATCTTCCCAAAAATTGGTTGGTGAATTGAAAGAAACTGCTAAGGTGACAAGTGGAAATAAAAAGAATCTCGAAAGAGAGAAGGAACAAATTCAAGAACCTACGCCTCAATATTCGAGGGTAGAAATACTGGATGGTCAGTGGAAGCAAACCCCAAAATTCACAAATCAAGGCCTCAAGATTGGGATCAAATGAACACAGAAGAAATAGGTGGCCAGGCCCACGACCGGTGTTAAGATTAAGAAAAGAAATTTGTTTGAGGAAACTCCTACCCCTATCAGCAAATCTACGAAACTCTCGTTACCCACATGAAGGACCACTAGAAGCATGGCCAAACAAGCAATAGTTCCAAATATACCTTCTCTTCAAGGGGAACCCATGGATATTCCAAGTTATCCAGAAGGAGGAAGTGGTTGTGGGGCTACAACAATAAGTGAGACAGAAGGGTTGGTAAAAGAGACATTGAGGGGTTTGAGAAAATAAAAAGAAGACCAAGAGGAGTTGACTAAGGAAGTAATCACACATAGCCTAGACAAGTCCCTAAGAAAATGAAAATTGACAGCAGAGGTTGAGAGGCTGAAGCAAGAAGTTGAAGAGTACAAGGTATTGGACATGCATATCAAGGCAGAGAATGCACAATAGAAGGAACAACATGCAGAGGTCTCTGCCAAACTCAACAAGGTCCTACAATTGCTCCAGTACAATAGGGTGATCAAGAAGGAATTGAGGAGTGAAGTTTTTGGTTTTAACATCTTGCAACCTGAGAAATAATAGAGAAGGATCCAATTTTACAGAATTTGTGGGTATCAGTTTTGATAATGTTGCATGAGGACATGAAACACCTTCAGCATGGGGGAAATTTTGAGTCCCTCTTTTGACATATATAATTCCCTATTTTACCTTGTATCTAAGCCTTTTTTCCTATGCTATGAGCCTATACTTGACTATTTTCCTCCCACACACATACCTAGTGACCGTGTTCATGTTCACAAGAGGTAATTGATGATTTAAAGCATGTTTTGTTTAACTTTCTTGAATTAATTCAATTAAAGTGTTCTATTTTGTATAGTCCTAATAGTTTGACTCATGAGTAGCCTATCCAGTACTTGCGTTATTCCGTTACTACCAGACATCATGCAATCCGGTACCAAAGCTATTCCGGTACCCAAAGTAGTTTTGATTCGATACTATCTGATATCCATTCCAGTATTGTCTGCTCTACGTCCATTCCAATACCAGACTCGCGACTATGTGTATTCCGGTACCAAAAACTTTGTTTCCATAATGCACCAGTTGGACCAGTAGGGTGGTGAAGATTTCGAGAAGGCATTTGAACAGAATCTCCCAAATCAGTTTCCATAATATGAGAGGCCCCATCGCTCATGCACTTTGTGTCATGAGGATGGGGTCGATTCCTATAAATTTGATGTAAATATCAATTGTAAAATCTCTCAAACTGTTTAATGCTTATCTATAGATATTGATAGTGTCAGCTTACCTTATATAAGGAATGTTGTATAGATGATAGGGTGGATAATAAGGAATGTAACGAAGTATGTTAGAAGAACTAGACGGTACCTATCATTTTTATGCATGAAGTAAAAGATTGTTGATCTAATTTACCAGTTGAATTAATGAAAAAGATCTTTTATGTCAATTCCTCAATGTGAGTGAAAAGATTTAGTCTGTTACTTTCTTAAGAGGTTCCTTGTTGGTTCGGCAAGGGCCCACCACCCCAACTAAGGTAAACCTCCTTGTATACATTCTATGTGTTTGTGTGGATACTTTGCAGCAGTGTGTGTGATTGATCTTTAATTTATTTTCAGAGTTCAACATTGAGTTAATCATTTTTGGATTGGTGTCAATAATCAGGTGTTAGATCTAATAGATATTTCATTCTCAAATGTTGAAGATGGCCATTTAATTATTTGAAGCGTGGGACTGATATATTGAGTTTATGATTGCGGTAGATTTAGAATATCAAGGAACCAGAAGAATCTGTACCCCATATTCATGCTCTATAATGAATTCTCTCAGTTATACTGAATATTCCTTGTGTTGGTTTGTTTGAATCACATGAAGCTGGAGTTGGTTTTGATTTCAAGAGTGATTGGAGTTGATTTCTATTTACTGTTTTGATTGCTATAGGAGACAAGCTTCTTAAGTTCATCCCTTTAATTCATGAGCCTGAAATGAACAGACTTGTTTCTTTAGGATATCATCTCTTTGATTGGTTGTTTGTTTATGTTCCATTATCAATTTTCTCTTCCAAGTTCAAGACATTTGAAGTATTTAGAAATCTTAGAAACAGATTTTTTATGTTATTAATTATTTCTTATATGCAATAGACTTAGGTAGGTTACCTGTTCTCGGCACATATAGTGTAACAACTCTTTTGATTACGAATCCTGGATTAACATTTAAATGAGTGTAAGATATATATTGAACATATTTGTACACCAACAGCTGCTAAGTGCTTTGATATAGACAGATAGTTTTGTTGATGCTTTGCGCTAATGATGTATATGGATGTTAGATCTTACCTATGTGAATGTTCTTAGTTATTGAATATGTTAGATATAATCTACCCTTCTATGATAAGTGATTAAATACATCAAATCTGAATGAATGATGCCTTGCTTTGTTTTATCTGCAGAGTAGATAGTGGTCAAAAATTGATGAATTGTCGGTGCTAAGTGCTCTATTAAGTATTACAATCACAGATTTGTGTCCCAACTAAGGTTGTAGACACGTGAGTCCTGCAACCACCCCTATCTCTACCTTGCGTGAGAATTCATCTGCTTCGCAAGTGTTGCTGAAAGGGTAGGTAGTTAGGGTTTTGTTGGTTCTTTTTTGTAGCGTTGAACCCTGGGTCTGCCCCTATGCCAACATAATGCATGATTTGTATGTAACATGGAGAATTTTTAGGCTGATCCTCCATCTAATGCCTTGTCCAACACTTCATCCAACACCCCATCTGGTACGCGATCCGACTCTCCATCCAGCATGCGATCTAGCACTCAGAGTGCAGGTGAGTTGTTGATTGGTACATTGGCAGCCTGTGATGGGTGAATCGACAACCTGGGTTTTGTGCCCCCTCGTGGCCTCCAGCTACAGATCTCATGACATCTCATATTAGGCAGTTATGTTAATCGTTGAGTGGATCATGGATTTTCTCGAAGCCAAAGATGTTAGAGCACATTTAATGGAATTGTCATTTTTAGAGAAGGTTGACCCTTCCAATGGTCGACCTCTCAAACTATAATTCACATATAAATACCACTATCAATGGAAACACACACATAATTCTTGAGATGAAATTCATTTGTGTAATTCAGACATTTTTTCTGCAAATTTGTGTTTTAGACTTCATTTTTAATTAATGACATAATCATGCTAAGTTAAGACTAATTTTTGTTGTTGAAGAGTAGCCATGACCTTCTAGGGGTACCACCAGTGATCTGGGTGATTTTTTCCATCAGCACATATTTACAGTTATCTAATTTCCTTTCTTAGATTTTGAAATTCTCTCTTTATTGTATGAATTTCTCACTTGCAATTGTTTGTTGTGTGTATGTTTTAATTGTAGATTGCTTTTCTAATCCATCTTCATGTACATTGCAGATTTCTTTTTGATTTGTGTATATCATAGAAGGATGTCCATGGTTGTGTGTTAATGGTTATATTTTGTTGTAGGTTGTAGAGTTGTTTAATTACAGTGTTGTGTATTTTTCTTCCTAGCTATAGGTTACTCTGGATAGTACTAATTCTGATAGGTTTATTTAACAGTCTTGATAGATTAATTCCTTTAGTTTTGATAATTTTGATAGAGTTTATTTGTAGATTTACTTTAGTTTTGATAGTTTGACAGAGCACTAATTTAAATAGATTTATTTTTAGTTTTGATAGATTAAATTGCTTAGTTTTAGTTTTGATATAGTATTAATTTAGATAGGATTACTTGCAATTGCACATACGCTCTGTAGGACTATTTCACTTGTCAATTTTTCTTCATCATGTTATAATAGAAATGAATTTTGAGATCTGATTTTTAATAGCATTTTAATTGATTTTGGATATAATTCTCAATGATAGAGTAGTTCATTTTAGATCATGAATTTTAATGAAGTCTTAGTTATAAATTTGAGTTGTAGGTTTGCACATAGTGTTTTTATTGTCATTTTAAGTATGAATTTAAATCAAGATTTTTAATTAATTGTTAAATTATGTGTTTATGAGTTTATGGCTTTACTTGAGTTAGTGATTTTAATAGAGTACTTTCCAGCAGTTATGTGATAGAGTGAATGATTGATGTAGAATCTTTTCATAGTGAGTTTTGCTTTAAGAATAGAGTTCAATATAAATAATTGTTTTTTAACGATAGTTTGCTTTATGATTTCACCGCCCATGAACATAGGTTGTTTTTGTTTGTTCACTTAAAGAATGAATTTATCATTCCTAGTTGTAGATTACTTTGTAAATTTAAAGTAATGGTCTTCATTCTTTGAGTTTATTGGCATTAGAATATATTAGGCGAGGCTAGGTTAGATTAGAGCTCTAGACCTTCATATATAGTGATGGCACCTCGAAGCTTACGAGCCCCGGGTTGACCATTTAATGTCGAAATAGATAGGATATATTTCACTCGACAAATACAATGCAAAGTCCTAACTTTAATTTCCAATAAATGATATGTTTCTTAAAAATGCAATTTTCAATTCAATTATGCAATTTTTATTTACATGCACTAAGATAAATGACAAAGAATCAAGAGATCAAAATGCCAATCAATGTAAAATGCCTAATAGTTTTTTATTTTCAATATAATAAAAATTAAAATGCAAGGATTGAACAACAAATTGATATAAAGACTCTATTGTATATAGACAGATACAACCCAAGTAGGATATAAAGGAGCAAAAAACCCAGCCCAAGGTGCAAGGACAATCAAAATGAAAAGATGATGAGAAAGGAATTGCCAAAAAATTCAACCAAAGACAGGTTTGATGTCATTCCACAGACACTTAACAATGACTATAGAGACCCAAGAAGACTCATCAATCATCAAAACCTACCCAACAACCACCAAAGCTAGCGAAAAAATAACAAACTTTGGTGTACGCGATTGTTCAAGGGAAAATAGAGTATATACGCAGCTTGCAGAAGGAGAGCACGTGTATGTACACGACTGTCAAGAAAAAAACTGCATATGTGTGTCAAAACACAGCTAGGATAAGGATAAGGATGAAAGACTCGAACCCAGAGTGAACTGAGGTTATCAAGTAATCATATGATAATAAATTCAATATGAATGAGATAAACCCAAGAAAAACACTCCAAACCCTGAAAAAGAAGATTTTCTCCCTAGTATGGTCGCAAATTATGTTATGAGTAAAATATCTCTATGGATAGGGGTAAACCACAATAGATGAAAATGACTGCAGAAATCGACTCTAATATCAAGTATGCTATATAGGAGAATATACCAACAAGACAAGATAAGAGGACTACCTCGTCCAGACATTCGATGAAGTCCACCATCGAGCACTTGACTCAAAGAAATATACCTGCAACTAGCCCTCAACAACCAAGAAACACAAGAATATGGTGATAATATATGATGTTATCACATTCAATAGCATAATGCATCAACATTTATAACAAATATTCCCATGGAATAATAATTCAAATATCTGCGAGATATTAATTGGACGAGAAAAGAGTATTTATATTAAGATATAATTAGTAGAAGTGAATGAGTTACAGACTTCCATGTTGGCATAGTTTGGAACTGAGAAACTAAGTTCCTTCTAGCTAGGCCTCCACCATTTCAATCCTTCACCAAAGGCAAGATCATATAAGAGAGACAATGAAGTTCTCAATCAGTAAGGGAAGAGCTTGGGGGTTGAACAATGTGTTCAGACTTAAAGAACAAAGGGATGAAAACTCAATGTGAAGTGAATAATTTCTCCATAGTAACTTTGCTCTCAAAGTTGAATTATTTCTATTCTTTTCCATAGCTCGGATTTGGCCCATTTATATCCTTCAAATGGAACAGAAGAGCCGAGTTGGAACATTTCTAGTATATGGAAGGCCAAGGATCATTGATCTCATGACGTGACATGGAAACCTGATACCATTTTTCAATTTTGGGCACATTTCCCAATGTACACAGGTTGTAGTGGTGCAACCTGCATATATGCATGTTGTATAGTAGGAAAGGTGCGTATATGTGGAAAAAATATATTTTTAGCTCTGGTATTTGCAAAAAAGGACTTCAAGTCTACATAGGGAAATGGAAAAAGGCCTTATGTGCAAGACTGCATGGGGTGAGGAAAATATATCTATAACAACTACCGGGGTCATGATGTTGCTATGTGACAAAGAAGTGATGGAAATGGAGTCAGATAGCTAAATAAATTCACACACACAGAAGGATTGGGTTATTCTGACCAGTTTTTGATCGGATGATAGGAAAATGGATAGAGAAAAGGGAGACTGAGAATGCAAGAGAAAGAAGAAGGGATATCAAAAGGATAAGTCTAATTTGAAGTCTTACATAGTGGGAGAAGGTACAAGAAATTGAGAACTATGGATGAAGAGAGAGAGAGCAGTGTAGTGAGTACCCAGAACATCCCGCAGACATTCATATCATAGAAGTACAACAGATAGAGGGAGAAGAGGAAGATATCTTGTTCAAACCAATGATAGAGGAACCATTAAATTCTGTCTAACTCGAGTCCAGGTTCGAAACAACAATCTCTTGTGTGTCACCTGACTATGAGACAATGTTTGAAGATCTTTCCAAAGCGCTTGTAGTCAGTGAAAGAAGTCAGTGCAATAGTAGCTAGAGCAGTGGTAGAGGCTAGTGAATTGGTAGTGGTACAAGTAGTTAGACTCAACCAACATCACCAGTAAGGGGTCATACACACAACAATATGGAAAGAGTAGATAATACACTCACATTATCATAGGTCGAAGGAATTGGATCTCAGGATCCAGAAAAACACATGTTCGTATGTGATACCATATGGACTGCAAATAATGTACACGATGATGGTGCAAATATCGCGTAGTTGGAAAAAAAATTTAGAGGACATGTGCTAGTCTCGTACATGAAGCTTCAAAGTACCACAATACCATGCCAGACAAGAACCTTATTAGAGATTACAAAAGAATTGCTAAAATAATTTAAGAAACCAAAGTCTGCGTCACACTACATTACAAAGCTCAAGGAGATCAAACAAGTATAGAATGAGTCTGTATGGGAGTTTGATCAGAGGTTCAAATATGTGATGAGGAGGTTAACATTTCAAATACCCGATCAAAAACATAGAGAGTGGTTCATTGCAATATTTTTACCTCACATCTATTGTACCTTAACACAAAAAAAGGTTATAGTGCATTTTGAAGCATTAGAAATTTCTATGAAACTAGAAGAATCTTTTGTCAGAGATAACAGTGGAATGGCATAGATACAGAACCAATTAGTTGCATTAACAATTCAGCTGGAAGAAATTACAAAGGATAAAGAGAAACATGAACATATATGGTGCACCAAATGAAGGACTGAAGGTCACCAAAAAGATGAGTGTCTAGCATTTGCACAGTACTTAGAAGTTGGAGTGCCAAACCTGCTACCAGGAGGAGGATACTGTGAGATATGAAATAAGTGGGGAAATAACCCCCATGAGTGCCAACTACTACAAAAATATCATCATATCCCAAGAATCCTATTCTATAGATTTTGGAAATTAGTGGGGCATGAAGAAAAATATTTTCATGCATTTGATATAATGAGGGAGCTCGTGATAGACATGTACAGAATTCAAGAGGAGAATTTTGTGACAGGAGGAGGAGAGAAGTATAATAACCCAAGAGGATTTAATCAAGGAAACTGAGGAGGATTCAGAAGGGGGTGAGGTTGAACAAACTTTGGGTGAGGAGGAAGAGACCCCATAGTATGCTATAACTATAACCAACTAATACACTTAGTGTGGGATTTCCAAAATACCGAACAACATGTACTTATTGTTGGGCATTAGAACATGCAACAGAGGATTGTCCACAACTGTTAGCAAAATGGCAGGTTAGAGGGAACCAAAGTCAGAACCAAAACATTCAGAACATCTCCATCAAGATAAGGGATGAAGGACCTAAACACACAGTCATTACGTGTGGAGGAACCAAAAAAGGGAGAGATGCAAATAATGGAGGGAAACATGTTGAGTATTGGGTAAAGAAATCAGAAGCAACTACATGAGAATTTGACCCAAAGGAAAAGAAGTAGACCTATAAAAAATAAAGGAAAGAACTTGTATTATAGGACTAGAAAAATTCCACATTGGCCACACCACCTATGGGAAATATGCCTCCCACTGAGGATGATGTCATGACCAAAGGATCACTGGAGAAGATAATCACCTAAGGAAAACAAATTCAAAGTTTCCTAGAGTTGGTCGAAGATGAAAATGCATTGCATACATTATTCTCCATGATTGATCACTACACTCAAGGGAATACAATCCCTATTGAAAATAAAGTAGTGAACCAACAACTGCGTAAGAAAAGAACCAACGAAGAATTTAGGTTCAGTGTGAAAATTGGAGAAAACGACATTGACAATGTGATATTAGACTTAGGGTCCAATGTGAATTTTCTACCTTAGCATACATGGGAGATGATGGTGAAACCAAAGTTAGCATGGCCACCCATCCAATTGAGACTATAAAATGAATATAAAATAGTATAATATTGATGAATTTTGTAGCGTCGTATACTTTGAATTTATCGATATTATGGATGACAGTTAACCATGTCTAGCATTAATGGGACTGGAATAGGCCTTTGATAACCAAGAAATTATCAAATTGAAAAGGTGTGAGATGATAGTTGAAGTAGGAGATCTGAAAGTGACTACGCCATTAGACCCAAAAGAAGGAAGATGGTACATAGAACCCACGTGGGATGATGAAATCAGTCACTTATACAACATGATTGTGAGGATGGATGACTATGTGAACCCTACTACAGACGATGCACTGATTTGGAGAAGTATCAATTCGTGTACATCAAAATCAGAAGAAGCTTTGGAAAACTGGAAACAGAGGATGCATGAAGTCTCAACACGACGATGTGCACACATGACCAGGTCATTATGTTGGGTTGGAATAGAATTGTGTAACCCACCCAAGTATGACAGGTTGACAAATATAGCAACATTCATAAAACAAATTGAGGCACAGGTACGCGAGCAATAGAGGTTGCTAGCATTGGAAGTTGTGTTGAAAGCCACCCCTGAAAGATGGTGGGAGATGCACAAAGGTGCCATGGAATATTGGAAACAATGTAGAATACTAATCCGGATAATATTTAATATTGAATAAGGAGACATGACGTAGAAATATACCGATGAAGGAAACCCAACAGAGCATATTGTGTAGTGTGAAAACCAGTGGAATGAAATTACTAAGGAGGAATGGAAGCACAGGTTCTTTCATACTCTTGAGACAATACCAAAAAAATGGTATTTAGAAATGGAACTACGTAGAGACAGAACATAGTAGGGTTACATAAGTCAAATTTTCAAAGAAACATTCACATTTCAGCATAATTCACCCTCAATAGATACAACACTTCAGGAAATCAAACAAAAATTATTAAATGAAGAATGGATGGAAGTAATATCAATATGCAATGAAGAAGAATAGACAAAAGTAATATTGATATGCAATTCACATAATTCTTCTATGAAAGTCCATAAATTACTTGAATGTTATAATGTGACCGAAAAAGATCAAGACGAGGAAGATCTCGGAAATGTTCAAGTATGGGAAATAAAAGGAGAGAAAACAATAGAAGGCCCTGAGATGGAATCAAAATCCTACAGACAACCAGTCAAGACAAGGAAGGTATGGACTGACAATAGAAACTACGCAGATAGAAGAAACTGTACCAATCAGAGAAACTCTACGCAAAAATGGTCAAGTAGGTGGTAGTAATGATGCCATGCAACACAGTGTGAGAGCTGTCAAATACGTAAAAGAAGGAAACAATAATTATGGATGGATAAGGACAAGTCCCATGATGGTGTAGGATAGGATAGGTCCAGTGGATAACATAGGCCCACGAGAAAAGGAGAGAAAATGAGGCAAAAGGAAAGAAGAAATAAAATATATGTGTAAGGTAGGATGAACGA
>ML827669.1:75066-87603 GCA_009831015.1 Picea engelmannii | reverse complement strand
GCATCACTGGGTTCTTTGAGATACTGATGGCACTTGTATTATCACAATAAATTGGAATGGGCTCATCATACTCAACATGTATATCTGTTAGAGTTTGTTTCATCCATAGAACCTGTGTACAACATGTTTTTGCTGCAATATACTCTGCTTCAGATGTAGATAAATATATTGATGATTGTTTCTTGCTTAGCCAAGATACTAAACACTCACCCAAGTAGAATGTTGCTCCACTATTGCTTCATCGGCCATCAATGAAACCTTCCCAATCGGCATCTGTGTAGCAAATAAGTGATAGATCCTTTCCTTTTGGATACCATAATCCAAACTCTTATGTTCCTTTGAGATATCTGAAAATCCTTTTCATTGTTAAGACATGTGATTCCTTTGGTATTGCTTGAAATTGTGTCACCCGTTCAATTGCATGCATTACATCTAGGCTTGATGTTGTCACATATAGTAAGCTACCAATCATTGACCTGCATTACCTCTGGTCTGTAGACTTTGAATCATCATCTTTTCTCAGCTTGCAATAGGTTTTCATAGGACTGGTAACTGGTTTGCAATCTTCCATTCCGAACTTCTTTAGCATTTATCTGATATACTTAGTTTAAGAAATAAAAATTTATTGGTTGCTTTGACATATCTGAAGACCCAACAAGAAGGATAGTTATTAGAGTAATTACATTTCAAATTCATTATGCATATCCTTTGCAAATTTCTGGCTTAACCTGTCATCATTACTTCCAAAAATAATATCATCAACATAAACTTCAATTAATAAAATACCATCTTGAGTTACCTTGATGTAGAGATTGTTGTATGCACTTCCTTTTCGTAACCCTACCTACTGTAGATATTTATCAAGTCTAGAGTACCATGCTCTAGGAGCTTGTTTTAGACAATACAAGGTTGCCTTCAATTTACACACATAATATGTGTTCTGTGACAATTGAAATCCTTCCATTTGTTCAATGTAGACTTCTTCTTCAAGTTCCTCGTTCAGAAAAGTTGATTTCACGTCCATATGATACACTTTAATATTCTTGGAGTATGGATAAGCTAAGAGAAATTGGATTGCTTCCATTCTAGAAAATAGGGAAAATGTCTCTTCAAATTCGATTCCTGAAACCTGTGTGTATCCTTTACATACCAATCTAGCTTTGTTCCTTGTAACCTGTCCATCTTCATTCAATTTATTTCTGAAAACCCACTTTGTGTCAATCACATTATTATTCTTTGCTCGTGGAACCAATTCCCAAGTGTCATTCTTCTCTATTTGATCCAATTTTTTACCCATGGCCTTATTCCAAAATTCATCCTTGCTGGCCTCTTCAAAACAGTTTGGTGCAATCATAGATAAGAGTGCTAGGTGCGTTTGTTCTGGTGAACAGATTCTTCTTCTAGTCTCAACTCCTGCATCCTTGTTTCTGATAATCTGATCTGAAATATGATTCTTTTTTACTCATTTTCTAGGTGTCTTTGGAGGAACTTGTTGAACTTGCTCTTCCACTTCTGCTTGATCCTCTTCATCTTCCCCTTCTACTTCTTCTTCATCTTTTGCTTCTTCTTCGTAAAGTTGTTCCATTGATCCATTTTCTTATTCCTTTATTTCTCATCCACCTATTTCATCAATTTTTACAATGATGCTTTCCACAACTTTGTTCAACCTCAGATGGTAACACTTGTATGATTTCCTTGTACTTGAGTAACCAACAAGTACTCCTTTTTCCACACGAGAGTCAAACTTTCCCATTCTGCCATATTCTCTTTTGATGTAGCATTTACTTCCAAATACTCTGAAGTGCTTCACATTTGTTGGTCTTCCTTTCCATAGCTCGTAGGGAGTTTTGTCATTTTTGTTTCTGAGCATTACTTTGTTTTGAATGTGAATTGTTGTATGCATTGCACGTGTCCAAAAAATATCTATTAATTTGGAATCCATTAGCATTGTTCGATCCATTTCCTGTTTTTTCATGTTCTTTCTTTCAACAACTCCATTCTAGTGAGGTGTCCTAGCAATGGAGAATTGCCTTTTTATTCCATGCCTACTGTAGTAGTCTAGAAATTCCTTTGAAGTGAACTCTCCTCCATTATCATATCTCAAACATTTGATTTTTTAATCCATTTCATTTTAAACCATCTCCTTGTAGACCTTAAAGTTTTCAAAAGATTTTGACTTATTCCCGAGAAAGCAAACTGCATTCATTCTTGTATAATCATCAACTAATAACATAAATTATTTCTCACCTTTTAAACCCTTTGTCGTAGTTGGTCCAACTAGATCAATATGCAAAATTTCTAGTGGTCTTTTCATTAAATAGTCCTTTGATTTGAACCTGGTCTTTGTTTTCTTTCCTTGTTGACAATGCTTGCATAAAGTGTTGGTTGGTTTCGTGATCTGGTGAATTTCTATAACTGCTTCCCTTTTGCTGACTTTGACAAGGTTATCAAAGTGTATGTGACCCATTCTTTTGTGCCATAGCCAACTTTCATCTTCCTTTCCTAGAAAAGACTTTTCATTTCCAATTTCACTTAATAAATATATGTTGCTTGAAGTTCTTGCAGCTGTTGCAATCAATTTTCCTGAACCTTCTTTTCTTATCTCACACTTCTGTGAATCAAAAGTAATTTTATGACCTTGGTCACACATTTGACTTACACTTAGAATATTATGTTTCATATCTTCTACTAGTAGAACATTTTCTTCCTTGGTATTCTTGTTTCCAATTATGATTGTGCCTTTTCCAATRATTTTAGCTGAATCATCATTTCCGAAGGATACTGATCCATCTCTTTCCTTTCTTAATGTAAGAAACATGTCTTTATCACCTGTCATGTGTWTTGAACAGCCACTGTCAACATACCRGCCATGTTTTTTCTGCTTAGCTTGTAGAGCGAGTGTGCATTCTTCATTTCTATACTAATTCTGCTTTCTTATCCATGTTCTCTTGTGAGGTTCATKTCTGTGAYTGTTCTTGTTTTGTTGTGGTTCTCTAGGAGGGACTGTCATTCTACAATATTTSRACATGTGTCCAAAGTTGTTGCACTTGTAGTATTCCACTTCAGTGCTCAATGATTCAAACCTATTGTAGCTTCTTCTCTATGTTTCAATAGGCCTTCTTGGATAACCATTTTGTGTATGACTTTCAAAGTTGTTTATGTTCCTCTTATTAGCTCTGCAATTTACAACTTTATGTCTGAAATTATTGCATGCATAACATAAACCAAAAAAGATAGTTTGATAACTAGGAGTGGAAGATCTTCTTAAAGGAGTTACTTTTATGAATCTGTCTTCTTCCCGAAGCCTGTTTGTTTCTGTCATTTGTTGATTATGAAATTTGAATCTTCTCGATGGAGGAGTGTCACTATAATCTTCCTTGTAGGTCTTCCTATTCTCTTTGATTGTTTCTGCATAACGTTTTGGGTATGTTTCTTGTTTTGTTGCTTTGGAGCTTGATCACTTTTCTTTCTGATTGTATCCAAGTCCGTACTTGTCATGATAAGGATTTTGACTGTTGATAATGTCATCCATAACTTTTGAAATGTTTTGCATATTTTTCTTTTGAAGATCCTTTCTCAATGTGACAATCTCTGCTTCCAAATTTCCAATGATCTTGTCTCTTTATTCTAACTATTCTTTGAGTGCTTCCTGAATTCTTTTATCTTCTTCTATTTGAACCTTCAATTTCAAGATTATTTGTTCTAGTTCCTGAGTGTCTTCTTTCTTGTCTAGTTCTGTTTGTAGCTTCTTGTTTTTCTTGTTTTCTCTTCTTATAACTTCTATGGCACTCAACAATTCTTCTCGGTAGTAAACTTCTACATCTTCATATTCTTCTTCAGTGTCTTCTTTATCCGAGTCTTCTATTACCATGAATATAACTCTTTTTGTCTCACTGTCACTAACTTCATCTTCATCTGATGAGGAGATGTCTTCTTTGGTGCATAAGCGTTTCTTGAAAGCTTTCTTTTTTGTTCTTTTGCCTTTATATCTTTGGTTTCTATTTGAGTAATCTTCATCATTCCTCTTATTTTTATTATGGGGAAATTTGTTAGCAAAATGACCAATACCATCACAATCAAAACAAATCAATGGAATCTTACCTTTATATCTGCCATTGGTTCCCTTGTTCAATCTTCTGACAAAGTTGGCCACTTCTTCTTCATCATCTTCTGAGAAGTCACTATTGTTGCTATGTTCCTTTTGCTTTCCCTTTTTCTTTGACCTTTTGGATGTTTTGAAAGCTTCTTGTTTTGTATCTGTATTTTCTTGTTCAGTTCTCATTTCATATGCTGTGAAGATTCCATGTAGTTCGTCCATGATTATTGAGTCTAGATCTGCTCTTTCTTCTAGTGTTGATATTTTAGGATCAAATCTCATAGGAAGAGATCTTAGTGCCTTTTGAACAATTACTAATTCTTCAATTTCTTCTCCCAATGTTATGATTGCATTCAATGTTTCATCGACTAGTAAGAAATAAGCTGCAATATTCTCATCTTCCTTCATCTTTAGTTGTTCGAATTGATATCTGTAAGTTTGAAGCTTTGCTACTTTGACTTTTGAAATCCTTCATAAATATTTTGAAGTTTGTCCCAAATCTCTTTAGTGGATTTACAATGTACAACTTTGGTATATATAGATTCAACAAGACCATTCATAAGTGCATTTGTGGCTTTGGAATTATTTTGACAGAGTTTCATTGCTTTTTTCACTTGTTGGTGGAACTGCTAGTTCTTTGTATCCATCTATTATTGATTGCCAAATTTCAAATCCATGTGCATGTATATATGTTTTCATCCTTCTGCTCTATAATGCATACTTCTGTCCATCTAACTGTGGTATTCCATTTTTATACGTGTTTTTGCTCTCCATGATCTACCTTTCAGTGGTTAAACTGATTTTTGAAGGAACCTGCTCTGATACCAATTGTTGGATTACTGAGAGGGAGGGTGAATCAGTAATAGAGAAATATAATCCTTTTTAACCATAAAATGCAAGTGTTATATCAATGTAGCATTATCATCCAATAGTTGCAGAGTAAATAAACAATGAATGAATGAGAAATCATACACATACACAGTACACCAGTGTTTTTACATGGAAACCCAAAGTGGGAGAAAACCACAAAATGTTTTTTCTTATATGTATTTAAGAATTACATTCATTGGAAGCACCAACTTCCTTTGTTTTCCAGCTACAACTGAAGGAGGCTCCAAACCCCTAGTTTCTAAGGCTACAACCAGAGGGAAGCTCCAACTCTCCAATTCTCTAGCTACAACCAGAAGGAGGCTAGAACCCCCTATGTTCTTTGGCTACAACCAGAAGGTGGCTACAACCACCTCTCCTTGCCGCGTCCAACCTCCCTGGCATAGAAGTAGAATGATGGAACCATTGTCACACTATCACTATGAGATATACTGCTATAAACCTATACCAATCAACCTGCACCAAACAACCTGTAACAACATATAATCAACCTGTACCATAAACAAGTGCAACATCCATGCACCAACATGTACCTCAACCTGTACCATCAACGAGTGCATCAACCATGCACCAAATATGTACCAATCATGCATCAAATACACATAAACTATGACTTATCAAGATGTACCAACATCATCAACTATACACCTCATGTATGTGCCAACTGTTATAAGAAAAATCTGTCTGTAGGGACGGATCCGACCTATCCGGCTGTGAAGCCAGTTACAGCCCCTTTGGTAGCTAGGCACGAGGCAAAGGCTACCCGCACCTCAGGTGGTCCTTCGCCTAAGGTGGTAAAGAAGGGGAAGAAGAAAGCTGAAAAGGCTTACAAGAAGTCGTTCTCAGGACCACCCACCCTGGGTGTTATCCTTCCTTAGCTTCCTGGATGGCCGAAATGGCCTGGGGGGTGAAAATTATAGACAATGGGATGAAAATGAGCTTGTTGATTTTTAAGACAGTGAACTAAATAAAGTGGACAATGAGCTGTTCACTCACTTAAAGCGTTGGAAACTCCCCCAGAATGGGTTGCCGGGGTAAATCGGTATCCTGGGTAAATAACCAATGAATACTTTAAGTAAACGAGTACGAAACAAGGGTGAAAAGGGGTTTTAAAAGCTACAGTCAAGTACCTTTAAATGGCTGTAAATTACGAACAGCAAGATGTTCAAAGCTTTCAAAGCAAGGAAACAAGCGCAAAATGACTCAATACCCACTGGGGTGACTCGGGAAGTGATCCCGGAAGATTGTTAAGTCAAAAAAGGGCTGTAAAAGTGGATGAACAACTTTGTAACAAGCTGTTACAGCTATGATATAACAGAAAGTATACACAACTTTAGTTTTGGTTTGTGAGTGGAAAAGGTGGACTGACGAAAGGTTGACTTTAAAATATTTTATTGATCAATTTTTTTTTTTTATCACATGCCTTGGCCACCACACTGTTTTGAAGGTTATCCCGATCAGGAAAACACATCATGGAATTGTGCCAACTAGTATAAGAAGAGTAGTCCCAGCAGTCCACGGTGGTTAGGTTGAAGAGTGCCCCATGCAATTTAGAGAAGTAGGGATTAGCCACTTCTCGTCACTAGCACTTTCAGGCTCTTAAAGCCGCTCAGATGGAAGAAGGATACCTGCGAAAAGGAAGAGGCTCAGGACCCCCCTAAAGAGGGCTTTTGCTGAGCTTACCCAAGCAGAGTAGTATTCCAACCGAGCTAAGTTAATCAACTCCTTGACTGTGTGGTACTGAGGAAAGACCACTCGACTTATACTAACTAGACAACTTCCGAGGGGCTCCTGATGAAGACTCCCTAGCTTTGACTCGTAATGTTTTATGAAATTGAAATTACATAAAATAAAACACCAGACCATCCACATGGCGAGGTCACGCCTTGCTTTCACAAGTGTGCTTCCTGGTTACTGAAATTGAAATCTATCTTGAAACTATATACATAAAACAAGTAAATAGGTAGGTGACATATATGTCACGGCTAGATAATATGTGTATATAGATATCTAAATAATATAGATTTTTTGTTTTCTGTGTATGCGGTGGACCCCTGAATTGTTTTTAAGTTTGTTTTGCGGCGTTTTGCATGTGTTTAGCTTGCTAATTTTGTATGACCCTTTTTGGGGCAGCCACCTGTAAATTAGTGAGCAAAAAGATGATACAATGAAAATGTGCAAGATTAGATAATTACAACATTCAACCCAAAGGAATGGGTTGAGACTTTTTGCGAGCGGCAAAGCCGCCATGTGCATGAAAGCATCAACTAATTCCTTGTATGGAGATTGGAAATTTAGTGTTTGAAATACAAAGATGCGGTTGTTGTTTACACAAATATTTAACCAGATTTTTTTATCATGAATTTACAAGTAAACCATTCAAACTACTTACACAAATTGAACCTATAAACATTGATATGTATATCAGAAATCTTTGGGATGAGTGCAAGTGATAATTAAAGAGTATGTGAGAGTGATTGGGTAAGATTTACCAATTGAAATGTGTGTTTTTCTTCGCTGCCCTGCTGGCCCCTTTGCCTCAAACAGGTCTCTAGGTGGTCCCCAACCGCTTGAGAGGAACAGAATGGGTGACCGAATGTATCCTTGCAGGCAAACAACGAAATTTTAGTATTTATGTATGGAAAAAACTGAAATAAACATAACAGAAATTTACATATAAGAAGTATATAACAGCCAACTAAGATGGTTGTCCCGTGGGGGGAAATTGGCCAAAATGATCCATTTTCCTGTTTGGGATAGCAAGGTTAATGGTAAGAAAACATAACAGAAACATACATGAACGAAAAGATGAAGCAAACAAGTATGGACAGCCAGCTATGAGGTCTATTTAAGGGTTCTCCTAAGGGGCCCTAGGACTCCCAGCCACTAGCTAAGGCTGAAAATAATTGAATACTTCAAAAAATCTGCACTAAAACACATTAAACAAATTAAACCAAGCTGTTAGAAAATGAAAGTGAGCAAGTTAAACCCAAGGAAGAAAAAACAAACACCTAGCTAACCAATCCCTCCTAGAGATAGCTAACATATCAAGCATTTACCCCTACCCCTCAACCCTTAACCAACAAATGACACATACAACAACTAAAATTCAACAAGTACACACACACAAAGAGTCTTATAAATTTCAGCAGAGCTTTGTTACTATATTGATCCTCCCCTTTTACAATGTCAACCCTCTTATTTATAAGGAGAGGTGAAGGCTTAGGGTTAGGTCACAAGACACTTGTCACTTTTGGAAAAGTGACAAGTGGACCAACCCTAAAGTACTTTTGTCCTTTTTTACAAAAAGTAACCTTATCCAAAACGAGAACCTTATCCAAAAGGGAATCTTATCCAAAAAATGGGATCAAATTAGATTTGACTTGACCCTTCAATTACATAATAATTTACAAGCCAAAAGTAAATCATACGGAAGTTTATATTACAAAAAGTCATTTTTCATACAATGAAAAACCTTGATATGCCACATCATCATTTGCCATTGGTATTTGTGCCATTCCAAGTGCTCTTTGATTGTTGCCATGTTTTTCAGCTATAGGTGATGTGTTTTAGGATAGTACCCGGCCATCCATGGCTGTCGGATTCACCGGAATGAAGGCCCAAGGTGTGGGAAATTACTGAGTTTCTTTGGAGGGCAAGGGGACTTCGGTCTTTGGTAGTTGTAAGTAATGAAATGCCCACTATTCAGGCACTTTTCAGACCTGATTACACCCCCCCTTTTTTGCCTATAAGTTTCCCTGTGAGCTGGCTAACACATGGCTTTGATTTGGGGTTGTTTCGGTAAGAGGACCCCTTGGACCTGAACTTTGAGAGGATCTTCGTCTATACCAAACAGCCCCAAATCTATTCTTTACTATTTCCATGTTGTATCTCTATCTGCTACCTTTCCGTTGCCTTTCGTTTGGCGCAAATCCGACTCCGGATGAGTGAGATATGGCCCCGGGAAGGTATGTGGATGGAGTCGGCCAATGCACTGATCAGGGAAAAGACTTAGAATTGGAGTGAAATTCTGGGTTAGACACCAGAATTGACAGGCTGCTACAAGCCTGTATACCTGTAGGTGAAGTGGGTTTCTCTCACCGGGCCCAATTTGACCTCAAAGGCCCCCGATTAGGCCTCTTTCCGGTGCATGCTTGTAGGGCCAAACTGAGTACCTGTCGCTCTAGGACATGTCACTGAAAATTTGGGCAGAATTTGCTAAGGTGAATGGCATGGGTGTATTCTAGACTTCGCCTCAGTCATTTCAACTATTTATGGATGAAAATATGCCTCCGTACGGTGAAGTTATAGAATTAACAAGTGCAGTGACGCTTGGGGGGGGGGAATTAAATTTTTCAACATATAGTTTATAACCCATTTAAAATTTTATTCATTTTTAATAAAACATTATAAAAAATTAAAAAAATAATAATTTTAATTATAAATATAAAATATTTATAACTAAAACCATTTAAAATCCTATATAATATAAAATTAAAAACAAAAAATTAAATTTCAAACAAACATTTAACACAAAGCCCCCCCACCGCTAGCCCCTCGTCGGCCATGCGACCAAACGAAGAGCCAAAGGAGGAGCCCACGGGCGTGGGGAGGCGTTGAGGAGGTGGTGGGTGGCTGGGCGGTGGCTGGGTTCTAGGGGGTGCACGTGCAGGGTAGAGGAGGAAGGAGTGGTAGAGGGTGTGGGGAGGCGTAGGCAGAGGGGAGATGCGGTGGTGGTGGTGGCCGTGTGGAGGGCGAGAGGTAGAGGGTGGAGGTCGGACAATGGAGGAGGTGGCTGGTACTGGTGGGCACGTGCGCGGAGGAGGGAGCTGGTGTTGGGTAGTGGGTGCGCGCATGTAGAGAGGAGGAATGGAGGTGGTGGCTACGGGCAGGCCGTGTGGAGGGTGTAGCAGCGTGGGGAAGGGAATGGAGGTGGTGGTTGTGGGGAGGGGAAAAGGGTTGCGCGCAGGGTAGAGGAGGAGAGAGCATGCACGAGGGGAAGTGGAGGTGGAGCAGAGGGGTAATGGAGGTAGGTGGTAAATGGAAGGCGCGCGCGTGACCAGAAGTGGAGGTGAGGGCCGAGGGCGCGCGCAAGGGAGGTGTGGAGGAAGCCGAATTGCAGAGGTGGTGGTGGTGGCGCCCAGGTGGTGGACGGGCGGCCAGCCACCCAAATACATAATTTTTTGAAAACTACAGCCAAGTCGGTTTTTGGAAAAAATGGGTAGGAGGTTTCAGGTTCAAAACCCCTGCCCTCCATTAAAACTTTGGCCAATTTTTTTTTATCTTTCTGGGCAAAGAAAAAGGGGAGGACTGGGGTTCAAAGCCCAAGGCTTCCAGTGACATGCCCATGTTGGCACATTCAGTGGACAGAAAGCAATGGTTGTTGTCATTAATGGCAACAATGGAGATGGCAGGATATGAACGATAAAACCCCTTGGGGATTCAGACGTGAAAGCTCAGGAGGAACAGCGTTGAAGAAAATGCGCGCAACAAAGGCAAAGCTCAAATTACAAGAATTTGCACAAGAGAAGGAAGACAGAGATCCACAACCACAGGATCTCATTCAAATTTCCCGAAAGAACAAGGGTCGTCAGATCAGACAGAAGTTGTACGAGGTTTACCATCGGGAAAAGCCAAGGTGAAATCCCGACATAATCTGGATCGTCTATTTGGAAGGACGCGTGGCAGCGATCGGGCGCCACCGGGAGAAGCTCGATAGGAGGACAGGTCTCAGCAGTCAGATCCAAGTGCAGGGACCCGGCCACCGTTGGATCAATGAGAACCTGCAAGGTCTTTAAAGGGAGTGAAGGTTTGGCTACAATCATGAGGATAATGGTCATATGGACCAGGAGCGTAGTCATCGGAGTTTCGAGGATCGCGAGTTGGTTATGTCAAAGTTCCTCGACATCAAAAACCCCGAAATCACGATATGCGATTTTGCGATTTGATCTCAGCCGTTAAAGAAAGCATGAGATATGGACCATTGATTCTCCTCATCGGAGTTTCGGGGATCGGGAGCTCATAATGCAAAGAACAATGACAACGAAAACCCCGAAATCGCGATATGCGATTTCGCGATTTGATCGCAGCCATTAAATTAAGAAGTGATCTAGATCGTTGATCCAACTCACGTCGGTAGACCACGTCACCTAGGGACACGTGGCACAATCAGAGGATGACAGGTGACAGGTAGATCTAACACTTTAGGCTCATGCAATTCACGAATCAGAGTGACACGTGGCAGGACCTAACACGTGTCAAACCACATGTGACGTCAGCAGAGGCATCGGCGATCGGGACTTTGATATGTCAAGAACACACTGCAATAGAAACTCCGTTTTCACGATTTAATCGCAGCCGTTGAATCCAGAATGAATCTGAACCGTCAGATCCATAAATGACCAGGAGTCAGTGAAGGACAGGTGTAAGGAGTATAGAGGAAGTCGAGGATCGGCATATCGCGAGTCCAAAGGGTGTAGGTACATTATCACTGTAAACCCCGTAGCCCCGACAGGATAAAGCTGCGGTCACCGATAACGGTCACGTGGACCAGGGCTCAGCCAGGAGGGCTGAAACGCATCGCGATCGGGAAATCGCGAATCACGTGGACATAAACATTATGTCATCGCAAATGCCGAAACCCCGATGCGATGTTTGACCGAGGTCATGTGTTGACGGTCTTATGGACCAAGGGCTATAGCCAGCAGGGCTTTCTTATGAAAGGAGCCATCAGGAATCGGAGAATCGTGAGTCTGGAGGACTTGTGAAAATTGACATCGCAAATGCCGAAATCGCGATGAGTGAAATCCCGATTTGATCTGAACCGTTGGATCAAATATTGATCGGAGGGTCGCTGTTCTCTCTCACAGTTAACGACTGAATATGATTTCTATTAGTGAAACGGACTCATCATGAAGTATTAGTTAACGTTTCAGATGACGATTCAGTTGCTGAGACAGTTGTCGTTACTCTTGCCGAAGGAGATGGGAAGTGGAACCGTCATAACAGAATGTATAAAAGAAAACGAGTGACATTGTATGGTGTAGTTGTTCTGTAAGGAAAAAGGAATGAAACAGTGAGAAAGGAGAAAGGAGAAGGGGTTGAGGAACAAGTTTAATGAATGTGCAGAATGAAATGAGATGAATATCTGAAGCAGAGCAGAACAATAAAGCAAAACTGAAGCAGAGAAGAATGATAAGGGCAGAGCTGAATGATAAGACAAGCAGCAGAAGACAAGATTTACAGAACAAAGTAAAATTGGTATGAATTGATTTATCTGTAAAGTTGAATTTTTATTTAATCATTGATATCTTTGGGAGGTTGGGAGGTGCTCGGGAGGACTGTTGTCCTCAGAAGTTCAAGTGGGTGCTTGAACACAGGAAGTTGTGGCTTCCATCTGGTTGCAGCCAAAGAAACTAGGGTGGCAGGGTGGTGCTAGGGAGAACAGATGTTCTCTGTTATGCAGGTTGAAGCCTGTGTAACTGGAAGTTGGTGCTTCCATCCAGTTGGTGCTGGAATAAACAGGGAGTTGGTGCTTCCTTCTAGTGGGTGCT
>ML827669.1:13804-31166 GCA_009831015.1 Picea engelmannii | reverse complement strand
ATTTTGTATGACCCTTTTTGGGGCAGCCACCTATAAATTAGTGAGCGAAAAGATGATACAATGAAAATGTACAAGATTAGATAATTACAAAATAACAATTACAACATTCAACCCAAAGGAATGGGTTGAGACTTTTTGCGAGCAGGAAAGCCGCCATGTGCATGAAAGCCTCAACTAATTCCTTGTATGGGGATTGGAAATTTAGTGTTTGAAATACAAAGATGTGGTTGTTGTTTACACAAATATTTAACCAAATTTTTTTATCATGAATTTACAAGTAAACCATTCAAACTACTTACACAAATTGAACCTATAAACATTGATATGTATATAAGAAATCTTTGGGATGAGTGCAAGTGATAATTAAAGAGTATGTGAGAGTGATTGGGTAAGATTTACCGATTGAAATGTGTATTTTTCTTCACTACCCTGCTGGCCCCTTTGCCTCAAACAGGTCTGTAGGTGGTCCCCAACCGCTTGAGAGGAACAGAATGGGTGACCGGATGTATCCTTGCAGGCAAACAACAAAATTTTAGTATTTATGTATGGAAAAAACTGAAATAAACATAACATAAATTTACATATAAGAAGTATATAACAGCCAACTAAGATGGTTGTCCCGTGGGGGGAAATTGGTCAAAATGATCCATTTTCCCGTTTGGGACAGCAAGGTTAATGGTAAGAAAACATAATAGAAACATACATGAACAAAAAGATGAAGCAAACAAGTATGGACAACCAGCTATGAGGTCTATTTAAGGGTTCTCCTAAGGGGCCCTAGGACTCCCAGCCACTAGCTAAGGCTGAAAATAATTGAATACTTCAAAAAATCTGCACTAAAACACATTAAACAAATTAAACCAAGCTATTAGAAAATGAAATTGAGCAAGTTAAACCCAAGGAAGCAACAACAAACACCTAGCTAACCAATCCCTCCTAGAGATAGCTAACATATCAAGCATTTACCCCTACCCCTCAACCCTTAACCAACAAATGACACATCCAACAACTAAAATTCAACAAGTACACACACACAAAGAGTCTTATAAATTTCAGCAGAGCTTTGTTACTATATTCATACTCCCCTTTTACAATTCCAACCCTCTTATTTATAAGGAGAGGTGAAGGCTTAGGGTTAGGTCACAAGACACTTGTCACTTTTGGAAAAGTGACAAGTGGACCAACCCTAAAGTACTTTTGTCCTTTTTTACAAAAAGTAACCTTATCCAAAAAGGGAACCTTATCCAAAAGGGAATCTTATCCAAAAAAGGGGATCAAATCAGATTTGACTTGACCCTTCAATTACATAATAATTTATAAGCCAAAAGTAAATCATACGGAAGTTTATATTACAAAAAGTCATTTTTCATAAAATGACAAAGCTTGATATGCCACATCATCATTTTCCATTGGGATTTGTGCCATTCCAAGTGCTCTTTGACTACGACCATGTTTTGCAGCTGTAGGTGATGTGTTTTAGGATAGTACCCGGCCATCCATGGCTGTCGGATTCACCGGAATGAAGGCCCAAGGTGTGGGGAATTGTTGAGTTGCTTTGGAGGGCAAGGGGACTTCGGGCTTTGGTCATTGTAAGTAAGGAAATGTCTATTGTTCAGGCACTTTTCAGACCTGGTTACGCCCCCCCTTTGTTGCCTATAAGTTTCCCTATGAGCTGGCTAACACATGGCTTTGATTTGGGGCTGTTTCGGTAAGAGGACCCCTTGGACCTGAACTTTTATAGGCTCTTCCTCTATACCAAATAGCCCCAAATCTATTATTTACTATTTCCATGATGTATCTCTATCTGCTACCTTTCCTCTACCTTTCGTTTGGCGCAAATCCGACTCCGGATGAGTGAGATATGGCCCCGGGAAGGTATGCGGATGGAGCCGACCAATGCACTGATCATTGAAAAGATTTAGAATTGGAGTGAAATTCTAGGTTGCACACCAGAATTGATAGGCTACTATAGGCTTGTATACCTTTATCTGAAGTGGGTTTCTCTCACAGGGCCAAATTTGATCTCGGAGGCCCCCGATTAGGCCTCTTTCTGGTGCATGCTTGTAGGGCCAAACTGAGTACCCGTCGCTCTGGGAAATGTCACTAAAAATTTGGACAGAATTTTCTAAAGTGAATGGCATGGGTGTATTCTATACTTCGCCCCGGTCGTTTCGACTATTTACGGGCGAAAATCCGCCTCCGTACGGCGAAGTTATAGAATTAACAAGTGCAGTGACCCTTGGGGGGGGGGAAATTAAATTTTTTAGTTTATAACCCACTTAAAATTTTATTCATTTTTAATAAAACATTATAAAAAAATTAATTTTAAATATAAATATAAAATATTTATAACTAAAACCATTTAAAATCCTATATAATATAAAATTAAAAACAAAAAATTAAATTTAAAATTAAATTTCAAACAAACATTTAACACAAAGCCCCCCCACCACCAGCCCCTCATCGGCCATGCGACCAAACGAAGAGCCAAAGGAGGAGCCCACGGGCATGGGGAGGCATTGAGGAGGTGGTGGGTGGCTGGGCGGTGGCTGGTGGTTGGGTTCCAGGGGGTGCACGTGCAGGGTAGAGGAGGAAGGAGTGGTAGAGGGCGTGGGGAGGCGTAGGCAGAGGGGAGATGCGGTGGTGGTGGTGGTCGTGTGGAGGGCGAGAGGTAGAGGGAGGAGGTCGAGTAATGGAGGAGGTGGCTAGTACTGGTGGGTGTGTGCGCAGAGGAGGGAGCTGGTGTTGGGCAGTGGGTGTGCGCATGTAGAGAGGAGGAATGGAGGTGGTGGCTGCGGGCAGGCCGTGTGGAGGGCGTAGCAGCGTGGGGAAGGGAATGGAGGTGGTGGTTGCGAGGAGGGGAAAAGGGCCATGCGCAGGGTAGAGGAGGAGAGAGCACACGCGAGGGGAAGTGGAGGTGGAGTAGAGGGGTAATGGAGGTAGGTGGTAAATGGAAGGCACGCGCGTGAGCAGAAGTGGAGGTGAGGGCCGAGGGCACGCACAAGGGAGGTGTGGAGGAAGCCAAATTGCAGAGTTGGTGGTGGTGGCACCGAGGTGGTGGATGGGTGGCCAGCCACCCAAATACATAATTTTTTGAAAACTATAGCCAAGTGGGTTTTTGGAAAAAATGGGCAGGAGGTTTCAGGTTCAAAACCCCTGCCCTCCATTAAAACTTTGGGCAATTGTTTTTTAGCTTTTTGGGCAAAGAAAAAGGGGAGGACTGGGGTTCAAAGCCCAGGGCTTATAGTGACATGCCCAGGCCTGCAACCCCCAATAAAAGGCTTTATAATTTAAAACTTTAAAGGAGCCATGGAGGCCTGGGCAAGATGCCCAAGAGGGGTTCGAATCCCCTCTCCTTTGCATCTTTCAGCACACAGAGAATCTGAAAGAACTCAGCAACCAACAAAAAAACTAATTCTGAACCAGCGGCCATTACCACACATGCAACAAGCAAATAAATCCCAATTTTGAAAGAAAAATGCAACTTCACCATGCAAGACCAGCAAAATTTTCCATGGTTCCTTTTTTTTTGGAAATGAGTGATGGGTTACCTGGTCAATAGCTTGGAGATGGCAGCATGGAAACTGGCTGCCCACTGCTGAGATGCTCCTGTTGTCCAAACCTTGCTCTGCTACCATGGAATGCTATTGCAGAGCTCTCCCCTCCCTCTGAGCAAACTGTCCAAATAACTTGGGAGAGGGGAGAAGGGGGTTTTGTTTTTTTTTTTAATTTTTTCAAAAAAACAAATTTTCCCCATTTTGCATGAGGCTACATGCCTATTCCCCAAATTTCCAATTTTTCTGAAAATGTTTAATAAATCATTTTATTAATTTTTTATTATTTTTTTGAATTTTGTGCAAGTCAAAGTTTGACTTTGACTCTGTTGCAGCTGACTCAGCCCAAAAATGTTGACTGGAGAGACGGAGTCGGAATCGGACGCAAGTCACATCATTGGAAAGGTCTTGACGAGTACATCAGGAATATGTCATCACCAACTTGAGATAATGCCACCTCAGCCTTCAAATTCAGCCCGGAACAGTGGCCACTTAAAAACCCCTGACTTGCTAGCGGGCCCACATGACACCTAATCTTGCGAAAGGTGCCAAATCGTCATACGATATCCAATCGAGGCAAATGAGGTACCGTCGGAAAGGTATTGATGAGTAATTCGATGAGGTGATAATATAATTTTGTGCTAGGGTCATTTATGACTGTATTATCTGTTATGAAACCCTGTCATGTGAGTTGGTGGACCCCTTTTTGCCTAAAATTATTGGCCAACTTGTGACAGCTCTAACCAGGCCATATGGAGTCGGAATGAGGCAAATAAGACGTCGTTGGAAAGGTATCTGAGTCTATCAATGAATATCTAATTTATAACTCTTTACCCACCAATTATAAATCATGAATCACTGCAACCAATTTGGTGTCCAAAAATGGTCATAAACTTTCGAAGGTTCGTTCTTACCAACCGGGGGTCAAAACCAAGCACATGATATACCGTTGGAAAGGTCGCACACTACCCTACATCATGTCTAGGTTTGATTTTCCCTTTGATACCATAATCTGAACCAAATCAGATCAGGAAGCCACAGCTATTGTTTTTGTCCGTTCGAGCGACGTTGACTTTGCGTGCCTCATATGGGTCATACTGACTCGGAATCAAGCTCATGATAGCTCGTCAAAAATCTTGTCCCGACCCCTACCACTTGGAATTTTTGTATTCCTTGAATCGAACGGCCTTGACATGAGGAAGAAATGTCATGGGAAGGCCCACAAATCCCTGAAAGCAACCAATTGATACTCTTTCAAGGGCAGAGGCCATAGTAACTATGACCCCCGCCACTGTCTTTGACTGGAACCATAGCATCAAGGGGTGTTTATGGAAAAGTAACTGTGTAAGACACCATGTTGAGCCCAGATCGGATTTTTGGGTCAACACCAACTCATCAACTACTTGTCTCAACCATGTACCCAACATGTACCTCAACCAAAATCCCTCATCAATTTCATCATCCAAATATGATTTTAAACTCCATAATATACCTGGTTTATATGATCACATACCTACAAACCTTCCTTAACTTTAACAACAAGAAACTAGCACTTTCACCAAGCTTTACTTTAGTCTCACATGACTAATTTTGGATTAGTCAACAACCCTAACTTGAAATAATCATAACTATGTACCTGTAATGAATAAATATCTAAAAATAGTACACAATGTTCTTCAGTGTCTTATATGTAATTCCTCTAGGTTTCACTACTTGGAACCTCTCATAATAGGATTTATAGCAAAAATGACATACCTTGTTGAATTATGGCTTATTCTAGAGAGAGAACTTGTAGAGAATTCACCACACGACATATTTGTTGTATGGATCTTAAAGTGGTACATAGAATACTACAGACTATACTCTAACCAATACATTTGGTCTTACTTAATTTGGATATGTTATGAAGAAGTTATGACATTTTTACCTGAAACACCTATTTTAGACTAGTTTCAGGACTAGCCACAAACCCTATTTTCCACGGAGTGTAACTCCAAAAATACAACGACCCACAAGTTGAAATGTTTATCATATCTACTTGGATATGTTTCCTCAACTACCTCCAGATTTCACAGTTTGAATCATTCTAGAAAAAACGTTATTACGAAAATGGTGAGATGACCTCTAAATAACACACCTTCCCTCTGAATTTCGGCCTTCTTTACTTCACCATCCCTCTGAAATTTGCCTTAGATATCTTTTGGTTACCTCAGTCACTTGTAGATATTCAATATGCTCAAGTGTGTTTAAAATGAGAGACCCTTTCCTCTTATTTATACTTTGATGTAGCTTCCTCAAGGGTTTACCTTCTAACCATCTTAAACCACTTTCCTTATTTTAGGGCTAACCCACTTCTAACTACTTGTCCACTTAGTAATTTCTCCATTAACTTTATTATTTAAATAATTTATTTTGTATCCACTTTGACTTATAGTACACTCATCACTTCACTTTATCATTTAAATAATTTCTTCTTTGCAACCACTTTGACTACTTTGACCTTTTGGGGATTCTAGATGACTCATGAGGGTTCTCCAACTTCACATGGCCATAAATCTCTAACCGTGAGGAGTTATGTGATGTTCCACATACCACCAGAAATGGCATGACATTTACTATCCATATAGAATAGTATTACCTTCAAATATATTAAAACTCATACCATTATACATCAAACAAACTTGGGTCCATTACCCAAACCTTTGTGCTACCAAAATTCTCTACCGAATTTTCTTCAAGGGAATGAAAACCAGCCCAAATAATCAACAACCTTGTGGCTCTCAAACCTTCTTGATCCATCCTTAAATAACTAGATTGGGAAGCACCTTCCTAACAAAGTAACCTATAATTGATATTGGATGAAACTAATTACATAAACTATCATAGACTTAGAAAAATCAATATCAAGAGGGGGTAATTATCTCATGACACACCTTTGGAACTAACTTATGTGGAGTTTTTGGCACCAATACCATTCTCTATATCAGTCACAACTCCAAATAGAAAATAACTTTTTTGAGAAGTGAGAAGCTCATAGTGTCCCCATCTGCCTTATGACCAAAAGGCCATGATAGAAAAGTCCAACTAGACCAAATTCAATGTGAAACATTGAGCTATAACTCCACAACAATCCCAAAATATCATAATCTTTCTAACCATGGTTCAAAAATCAAAAATCTCTATTCACATCTATATTTTCATTGATCATGATTTTTTCCCTATCTTACAATGATACTACTTAGTAAATATTTTTCTTTATTGTTATAATTATACTACAAGTTCCCACTCACAAATATACTACAATTTGTAAAATTTTCCAAATGCTTAAAAAAAACTTATCAATATTCTTTCTTTTGCATATTCTTTTTTTTCTTACCACTCCATTATTTAAAAATAACTTCAAAAAATTTAAAATCCCATTATTTAAAAATGAAAGAATAATTTATTCTTATTCTTATTTACTTTTATTTCCTTATAATAACATACACTATTTATTTTCCTTAAAATCTCATAATTCTTTTTAAGTGAGAGCACCCACCTCTTTTGGTTGGTTTTATAGTCCAAAATGCCTTATCTGCGCATACAAGACATTGGCCCTTCCTTTTGCATACTTTGCCAAAATACTGTTGAGGCTTCTTCTTAAAAAACCATTTTTTGGAAAGTGTATGCGTCCTGCTGAACTAATAGTCTGTGCACACACGTGTGTTGCATGCTAGTTACCCTGCATAAATATGTGTGTTGCATGCTAGATAACCCACGTTTACCTCCAAAAGTTGAAAAACATATAAAATTACACAGAATTCGGCGGAGTTTACGGGCTATGGAGGGTTTCCTAACCATTTTACCCCTTGTATCTCATCCCCAAACCGAATAACTATCTTTTTCTCATATAAAAATAGGTCTTGGGGTCTCATTTAGAAAAATAAGCAAGAGAATAAGAAAATTTTGCCAAAATTTCCTTCCCTTTCTTAGCCTAAATTTTGCATCCCAATCTGAGTTTTAGCCTCAGCCTTTCCCTCCAGCCTTTATCCTTATGCAACCCTTCCTCCTTCCTTTGATAATAAGTTGGTTGCAAGAAGTTAACGTTGTATTGATGCACTTGGAGCCATGACAGAGGAGGTTGAACCTGGCTCGTGGAGTGGTTGCCGACAAAGGTTGTAATCATTTTTGTCTTGAAACTTAATAAAAGTGTTCATCCTTGTCCCAAAATCTTATGTTTGTATGATTTTATTGATTTATGCATTTATATCTATATCTAAACTTTCAAAGTGATAAGTAGAGATTGCATATGTTGTAGCATTGTTTTTCTAAGGTTTTGTAGGTCAACTTTGGGAGGAGATCCTCAATCTAGGAGGCTGCAACAAGCGAAAGAGGTCTGTGCCAACCACAAGGACTAAAGGTGCATCTATCGACCCTCTTTCCTCTCTCTCGTCATTTCGTTTAGATATTTTTGGGGTAGCTTAAGGGTAAAATAGTCTTTTAAGGGAAGTCATCGCTCTGCCTGTACCTAGACCCAGTATCAGGGGGATTTTCCCCGTAGCAGAATTGGCGACTCCACTGGGGAGTCTCTCCAGGGTCTTAGTGGGAGATCTTGGTTAGATTTGATTTTCAATTTATTTATAAGTTTTATGAGTGTTCTGATTTAGGTTGGGTCTCTAGTCACCTTTCATGTGCCTACTAGCTTCCCTTGCCCAAGTTGTTTGTAAAAAAATTTTACTTTTATTTTTATTTTACAGAGATGTGCGTGCCCTGTTCTCTATAAAAAACATGTACGTACATGGTATGCATTATATACAGCATGCGTACATACATAGTTTTCATTATATACATCCCGCGTACATACACAAGCTGGCCGTGCATAGCACGTGTCTCTATTGTTTGGAGAATGTTTTCAAAATATTTTTCATTTCTTTCAGGAAACTTGTGGTTCCCAGGTCTTCCTGAGTTCCAGAAGCTTCTGTTGTTTGGGGTTTAGATAGTTTGCAAGATCATATTGTTTATGAAATAAATAAATAAATAAAGTCCTCTTGTCTCTATATTTCCAAGTATTTTTGGCTTATCCTAAAGACAACCTTCAGAACACAAAAATTCATTATGAGTTTCTAGTGATGTGTTTCGATCTTTGTATTTCTCCATCCACTTTCCATAACCTCATGAACAATATTTTGAAACCTTTCCTACACAGGTTTGTGCTAGTCTTTGTTCATTAATTGGGTTGGTTGCCATTGATATCAACCCTTGAAGAAAATCCGGTAGCGAATTCTGGTAGCACAAAGGTTTGGGTAATGGAACCAAGTTTGTTTGATTTATAATGGTATGATTTTTGATATATTTGAAGGTAAGATTATTCTAGATGGATAGTACATTTCATGCCATTTTCGGTGGTATGTGGAACGTCACATAACTCATCACGGTTAGAGAGTTATGGCCATGTGAAGTTGGAGAACCCTCATGAGTCATCTAGAAGCCCCAAAAGGTCAAAGTAGTCAAAGTTTTTGCAAAGAAGAAATTATTTAAATAATAAAGTGAAGTGATCAGTGTACTATAATTCAAAGAGGATACAACATAAATTATTTAAAAAATAAAGTTAATGGAGAACTTACTAATTATGGAAAGTGGTTAAGTTAAGTGGACAAGTGGTTATAAGTGGGTTAACCCTAAAATAAAGAGAGTGGGTTAAGATGGTTAAAAGGTAACCCCTTGAGGATGCTACATGAAAGTAGAAATAAGAGGCAAAGGTCTCTCATTTAATCCCCCATTGAATATCATTGAATATCTATTTTGTGAAAGGTTATTTGGGAAGTTATTATTGATAGAGAAAAGTGCGGTAGAAAAAGTATGGCAAGAAAAGTGCAGTAGAAAAATCGTGGCAGAAAAATTGTGGAAAAAAAAAGGTGCGGCAGAAAAATCGCGACAAGAAAACTGTGACAAAAAAAGTGCGGCAGAAAAAGTGTGGCAGGAAAATTGCTGCAGGAAATGTGCGGCAGGAAAATCATGGCAGGAAAAGTGCAGAAGAAAAACTACGGTAGGAAAATCATGGCAGGAAAAGTGAGGCAGAAAAAACGCAACAGAAAAAGTGCGGCAGAAAAACCGCAGGAAAAAAAATCGCAGCAGCAGAACGCTACAAGAAGAAAAGGGTATGGTTTTCATATGTGTAGGGTTGAATTTATGAATCAAGTTGAGGGTTTTCCTTGTAAATATGTTGGATGCGCTCTTGGGATTTTATGGCTTGCTATAGAGTTGATCTGAAGCATATCTACTGAAGTTTAGTATTGGTTCATGTTTGAGGGATTTTGGTTGAGGTATGTTGTTGAAGTTATTGGTACATATAGAGGTTGTATAACAATGAGGTTCTAGCACATGGTTTGAGGTACAGACTTGTGGTATAGTGTTTGAGGTATATATGATTAGATCAGATTGGTGGATGAGTATACAGTGACAGGTTTCTCAGTGACATATTCAGTTTCTACAGTTGAGGTACATGTTGGGTACATGGTTGAGACAAGTAGTAGATGAGTTGGCACATACATGAGGTGTATAGTTGATGATGTTGGTACATATTGATGAGTCATAGTTTATGTGTATTTGATGCATGATTGGTACATATTTGGTCCATGGTTGATGCACTCATTGATGGTACAAGTTGAGGTACAGGTTGGTTCATGGTTGATGCACTTGTTTATGGTACAGGCTGATTATAGGTTATTTGGTACAGGTTGGTGCATGGTTGATGCACTTGTTTATGGTACAGGTTGATTATAGGTTGATTGGTACAGGTTTATAGGAGTATATCTCACAGTGATAGTGTGACAATGGTTCCATCATTTTGCTTTTATTTTAGGGCGGTTGGACGGGGCAAGGACAGGTGGTTGTAGCCATATAACATAGGTGGTTTTAGCCTCCTTCTAGTTGTAGCTTGAGAATTGGGGAGTTGGAGCTTCCCTCAGGTTGTAGCCTAAGAAACTAGGGGATTGGAGCCTCCTTCCAGTTGCAGCTGGAAAACAAAGGCAGTTGGTGCTTCCAATGAATGTAATTCTTAAAGACATATAAGAAAAATCATTATGTGGTTTTCTCCCGCTTTGGGTTTCCACGTAAAAACACTGGTGTACTGTGTATGTGTATTGTTGGGGCTCAGAAATGTCCTATTTTCATCCACTTTCCCTTCATCATTCTCCACATTCCATCGCCCCATTAACCTTTCACAATATCATTTCCATAAATATACTTGGGTTTCACCTTATTATTTTCCACTTTATTCATTTTAGTATTAAAAGGGAATTTGTGACTAAATGTTAGAAAATTGACATGTTTTCATATATATCTCAAAAATGTGTAAGCTTTGTAATGTGTAGGAATATGAGAAGGATTAATTCAAAAGGATTTCTCGAATACTTCCTCCACCATTTCAAGATTTGAGGAGATAATTCAAGCCCATTCCAAGGAGAAGATCATGGAGATTTGGTTGGAATATCTTATCCAAGATATATGAGAGATATGTGTGAGGATTTGAAGGGATTATATTTTGTAATAATGGGAAATAGGTTGAGAGAAAAGTGGATCTATAATTATGAGATGGTTATCTTATCTTCAAGGCTCTCCTGTATAAAAGAGAGTGCTCTCTCTTCATGAGAATTCAATTAGAGTAGTAATCAAGTAATTAGAATTAGAGTAGTAATTAATGGTAGTCATTAGGATTCAAAAGAGAAAGGGATTCTTAGCTTTGATTCATGGTTTTGGTTTTCATGCTTTCATAATTCTTTTACAAAGATTGATTTCATTATTGTAATATAAGATTGCTTTATTGGTGAGAGCTCTCGTATGTTGTTGTGCCATTCAACTCTTCACATGTTGTATTTGCTTTTCCTTCATGTAGTTCTCCATTCCTAGATTAATTTCATTTACAAGTCGTGTGTTTCAATTTCCTGCATTAGATTAATGATTCAATTTCAGTCGTAGCTTAAACATTAGATTAGATTAGTCTCCCTTCAATCTTGCATATACTTTGCGTGTGCTTCGTAAGTTTACGAACGTCGGATTGAAAAATTAAATAGTTGGGCAAGTACTACAACTCAATTAATACAACATTAGTTCGGCCCAATATAACGACTGTCGTTCCCTTGTTATGATTGTTGTTCCTTTTGCAGGTCGTGTTGTTCATTTCAATGGAACAATTGTCGTTCCTTTTGTTACAATTGTTGTCCCTTTGCAGGGATTGCATCTCTGGAGGATGGGTATTGAAAACGGAAGGTAAGAACCTACATAGGCAACAAGTAAAACACTTGTGCCAGCACCTACCTTCAGATGATGCATAGAGGTTATATTTTAGGACATCTTTAGAGCCCAACATGTATGATTGCTCATTTGTTTATTGCTTATTTACTCTGCAATTATTTGATGATAATGCTACATTGATATAACACTTGCATATTGTGGTTAGAAAAGGATTGGATTGCTCTATTACTAATTCACCCCCACTCTCAATAATCCAACAATTGGTATCAGATCATGTTCCTTCAGAAATTATCTTAACCACTGAAAGTTAGATCATGGAGAGAAACAACATGTATAAAAATGGAATACCATGGTTTGATGGACAAAAGTATGCATTTTGGAGCAGAAGGATGAAAACATATATACAGGCACAAGGATTTGAAATTTGGCAATCGGTTGTAGATGGATACAAAGAACCAACAGTTCCACCGACAAATGAAAGATAAATAAAACTCAGTCAAATTAATTCCAAATCCACAAATGCACTTCTGAATGGTCTTTGTGAATCGATATTCACCAAATTTATCCATTGTAAATCCTTTAAAAAGATTTGGGACAAACTTCAAAATATTTATGAAGGAGATTCAAAAGTCAAAGCAACAAAGCTTCAAACTTACAGAGGTCAGTTTGAACAACTAAAGATGAAGGAATATGATAATATTGCAGCTTACTTCTTACGAGTCGATGAAACAGTAAATGAAATCATAGGATTGGGAAAAGAAATCAAAGAATATGTAATTGTTCAAAAGGTACTAAGATCTCTTCCTATGAGATTTGACCCTAAGATATCAGCACTAGAAGAAAGAGCAGATCTAGACTTAATAAGCATGGACGAACTACATGGAATCTTCACAACATATGAAATGAGAACTGAATAGGAAAATCTAGATATAAAAGAAGCATCTTTCAAAGAATCCAAAAGGTCAAAGCAAAAGGGGAAGCAAACAAAAAAAGAACATAGCAACAATAGTGACATCTCGGAATATGATGAAGAAGTGGCCAACTTTGTTAGAAGATTGAACAAGGGAACCAACGACAAATATAGAGGTAAGCTTCCTTTGATTTGTTTTAATTGTGATGGTATTGGTCATTTTTCTAACAAATTTCCTCATAAGAAAAATAAGAGGAATGATGAAGATTACTCAAATAGAAAAAAAAAACATATAAAGGCAAAAGAACCACAAAGAAAGTTTTCAAGAAATGCTTATGCACCAAAGAAGACATATCATCATCAGATGAAGATGAAGTCAGTGACAGTAAGACATAAAAAGTTCTATTCATGGCAGTAGAAGAATCTAGCAAAGAAGACATCAAAGAAGAATATGAAGAGGTTGAAGAAGAATAAGAAGAGGCAGAAGTTGACTACCGAGAATAATTGTTGTGTGCCATAGAAGTTATAAGAAGAGAAAATAAGAAAGAAGACACTCAGGAACTAGAACAAATGATCACAAATTTGAAGGTTCAAATAGAAAAATATAAAAGAATTGAAGAAGCAATCAAAGAAAAACTAGAAGAAAGAGACGGGATCATTGGAAATTTGGAAGCAGAGATTGTAACATTAAGAAAGGATATTCAAAAGAAAAATATGCAGAACAACTCAAAAGTTTTGGATGACATTATCAGTAGTCAAAAACCTCATCATGACAAGTCTGGACTTGGATACAATCAGACAGAAAAGGGATCAAGATCCAAAACAACAGAACAAGAAACATATCCAAAAATCTATGTAGAAACAATCAAAGAGGATATGCAGATATACAAGGAAGATTACAGGGACACTCCTCCACCGAGAAGATTCAGATTTCAGAATCAACAAATGACAGATAGGCCTCAAGAGGAAGAAGGATTCAAAAGAGAAACTCCTTTCAGAAGATCTTCAACTCCCAGGTATCAAACTATATTTTTTGGTTTATGTTATACATGTAATAATTTTGGACATAAAGCTATGAATTGCAAAGCTAACAGTAGGAACATAAACAACTTTGAAATTCATACAGAAAAGGGTTATCCAAGAAGGCCTAGTGAAACACAAAGAAGAAGTTACAACAAGTTTGAATCATTGAGCACTGAAGTGGAATGATACAAGTGTAGCAACTTTGGACACATGGCCAAAGATTCCAGAATGACAGTTCCTCGTAGAGAACCACAACATAACAACAACAATTATAGACAGGAACCTCAGAAGAGAACATGGATAAGAAAGAAGAATCAATATAGCAATGAATAATGCACACTCGCTCTAAAAGATAAGTAGAATAAACGTGGTTGGTATGTTGATAGTGGTTGTTCAAAACACATGACAGGTGATAAAGACAGGTTTCTTACATTAAGAAAGGAAAGATATGGATCAGTCTCCTTCGGAAATGATGATTCAGCTAAAATCATTGGAAAATGCACAGTCAAAATTGGACACAAGAATACCAAGGCATAAAATGTTCTACTTGTGGAAGATATGAAACATAATCTTCTAAGTGTGAGTCAAATGTGTGACCAAGTTCATAAAGTTACTTTTGATTCACAAAAGTGCGATATAATAAAAGAAGGTTCAAGAAAATTGATTGCAATAACTACAAGAACTTCAAGCAACATATATGTACTAAGTGAAATTGAAAATGAAAAGTGTTGTCTAGGAAAGGAAGATGAAAGTTGGATATGGCACAGAAGAATGGGTCACATGCACTTTGATAACCTTGTCAAAGTCAACAAAAAGGAAGCAACTATAGAAATTCCCTAGATTACGAAACCAACCAACACTTTATGCAAGCATTGTCAACAAGGAAAGCAAACAAAGACTAGGTTTAAATAAAAATAATATTCAACGACAAGACCACTGGAAACTGTACATAATGATCTAGTTGGACCAAATACAACAAAGGGTTTAAAAGGTGAGAAATACTTTATGTTATTAGTCGATGATTATACAAGAAAAGACATGGAGAAAAGACAGATGTTGGACAATATCCTTTTAGTGCGGGAAGCGATTCAATCGAATAGGGGTGAGGATAAAAGGGAATGGTTATCAAAATTGACATGGAAAATTCTTTTGATAGAGTTAGACACAACTTTCTCTTTGTTGTTCTGATAAGATTTGGGTTTAGGGAAAAATTCCTAGCATGTATCTCTTCAGGTATAAGTGATCCATGGATCTCTCTGTTGGTTAATGGGAGGCTAGCATATTTCTTCAAAATCTTCTATGGAATACATCAATGATTTCCATTGTCCCCTCTGTTATACATCTTGATGGAAAAATCCCTAAGCAGACAACTTGAGAAGGAGAGAATTCAAAAATCTATACCAAGGATAAAAATAACCTAAGGAGCAAGGAGAATCAACCACTCTCAATTTGCAGCTGACACTCTCCTAATGGGATGTGCATCCACAATCAATGGCAAGAGATTCAAGGTAGTCCTAGAGGAATTTATGAGTGCATCAGGGGGAAATATCAACAGGCATAAGAGTCAAATTTATATATGGAATACCAATGTTAGGACAATTGCAACTATAGCTAGAATCCTACAGTTCCCTTTAATGAATAAGTGGAAATATTTCAGATACTTGGGAATCCTAATCTATCTCAATTCTCTTCCCAGTTTTGCTTGGACTCACATTATGGAAAATATTAAAGACAAGTTCAATTAGTGGGGCTCACAATGGCTTAACCCTGCCGACAGAGAGGTCTTAATTAAGTCTGTTCTTGCGTCCCTCCCTATGTTTAAGTTCTCCACCCTACTCGCTCCAACAAATGTTAAAATATTAATAGCCTAAGAACTAAGGCGGTTCCTTTGGCACAGATGAAAATCAAATACTAAAAGAATGCATCTGCTTAATTGGAACATAGTTAGGGATCTAAATACCCACAAATGACTCAAAATTATTGACCTAACTCTTTCTAATTTGGCACTTGGTGCAAATATTCTTTGGAGACTGGTATCTGGAAGAACATAATGGTTGAAAATAGTCTTGCTTCATAAATATCTGGTTGCAGACAGACTTAGATGTCTAGATGGTACACCTCAGGGAAGGATTGGTTCCCCTATTTGGCATCTTTTGAAAACCTTACTCCCTCTTTTTCAAAGCAAAGCTACATGGATCCTAGGGAATGGTCAGAAAGTTTCTATTTGGGCTGACAACATCTTTGGAAATCCATCTCTGCAGCAAGATCCTACCCTCACTCTAATTTTTAATTGGTTCCAGTAACATGGGTTCAATACCCTTTTTGATATTTCGAAGTGGAATAATTCCTCTAGAATATGGTCTAGTTGGAAATTCAGTGGCGTTCCTAGTCATTTACAGGTGCCCTGCAATCCTTGCTCAGTCGTTTAAGAGGTCGTGCTCCCACTCATAAATATCTTGAGGATATCGAGGTTGAGGGGAGGTAGTCTACTCAGTCATGAATGGATATGTGGCTCTTCTATCTCAATATGCTCTCCCTCCAAAATCAAATACGTTGAAAAATTTCTGGAACACAGATAGTCTCCTAAAAATTAACATGTTTTGTTGGACCTTGGACCTTGGCCCATGGAAAAATCCTAATTGGTGAGAATCTCCTCAAAAGGGGATTCAGGGGACCTCATAGGTGTGTTATTTGTTGTAACTGATCTAGATTGGATCACTATATTTTTTGTCATCTATCTCGATCCTTTCACAGTGGAAAAAATGGAGGAATCAACTTGCAGGGCCATTTTAGTGGCAGGTCCCAATTTGGAAAATTGGGGTTTGAAACCTTCTGGGGCCATTTTGAGGCATCGAACGACATTTTGTGGTTGAAAATTTCCTAACATATCTTGGACCCCGTCATGTTATTCTACACATCAATACCTTTCCAAAGGTGCAAAAATTGCGTCAATCAGAGCTCGTATGCAAAAGTTATGCTTCCCACAAGTTGACCTATCGTGTTGACCGACATGGTACGAGAGGATACAGTCACGTCAGACCCCGTTACTCATGCATATGGTGCTAGACACATGAGGGATTCAAAGAATATTATAGAAGGTTCAAAACCCTACCACAATTGAGGGTTGAGTAAGTCAAAAACCTATCCCTAGATGGCTATTAGGCTATGTTAAATACTCGGCCACTAAGAGAAGAAGGGGTTCCATTCTTTGCACTGTATCTTGTTCCATAGCTGGGAAAAACATATGAGAGTGGTATTTTGTGAGAATAATATAGGAGGAGAGATTTTATAGCAGTCATATAGGCCACAGTTCAAAGGAAACTCCACAGAGAGTGCCTCTTTCTTTGTACTTGCATCATTTCTATACCAGAGAAAAGAGAGTAGAGCAACCTCACATTCTAGCTGGGTTTTCTCCCATATTCGGTTTTCTAGGTCATATCTATGTTTATTTGTGAATGGTGTGATTGTATTTTATTGTTCTCTATATTTTTCACTCTATCTATTTCATGCATAAGAAGAAAATCAGTAACTAAATATTCTAGAGATCTAAAGGGAAAATAACCTTAATAGTAAAGATTTCAATATTTTCTTAGATCTATTGTGACGAACTATTCATGTGGAATATCCATGGTTGTTTACAGAT
>ML827668.1:71000-84537 GCA_009831015.1 Picea engelmannii | reverse complement strand
GTCTCTTTGAAGATTGTTGTGGTGAATTCGAGAAGCAAGTTCAACAAGAAGTAGTCCTTTCTTCTGTTTGTCAAAATGATTATTATGAGAATTGCATAGATGTCTCTGTCACACCTATTGCCTTTGATTTGCATGAAGGATTAGCTATAGAAGAGCATTGTTCTCAAATTTTTAAAAGGGTTTCTCATGGTGTATTTTCACCTGAAAGAAAAGAGGAAGATCAAGAGATTGTTCATTTTCCTATGCAAAACAAGGGAGTGCTAGATTCACTTGTCTTTGATGAAGAAAAATACTGTCATCTGGAAAATCCCACAATAGATATTGAAACTCCTGCAGCTGACATTGAAAAGTCATCTACAGAAATCAACAGGTTTGCATGCACCGTACTTGAACCTAGATCTACATACAACAACAAACAATTCATCATCAACAATGAATTTAGTTTGTAGCCCTGTTCAATTTTACACGCAGTTGAAGGTGGCATCTATTCTCGGAAGAAGGGTGTGCAAAGATCTTCTGATGTTCAGCCGAAGCAACAGGAAGAAGTGTTTTCTTACAGTGTCATTGATCCTTTTGCTGATTATCTGGAGTATTCGAGAAGCATAAATGTCAAATTTCTCTTGTTAAACGAAGGTTGGTCATGCTGCACTTTCAAATTGTATATCAGTATTCTTTGTTTTCCGGCATTCATCATTTCCAGATCAGAAATTTTACCAGTTATTCAGATGTTTGTATGGCTTCATTGGAAGCATGATTTTACCTGACCTAGAAATAGTACAGTGGTTAGAGTAGGAGTAGGCAGAAAAATAATCTCGCCCGATTTTAGAAGTATCGAAACATAGGATTTAAGATTTTATCTTAGAAATAAATTGATCCTCCAAAGATTTTTTCAAATTTTTGTGAAAAATATTTTCAATAGCTAATGTATGTTGTGAAGTTTAAGTTAGCTCGTGAAAGCCTCAGGTTTCAATGGTTAAGGTGTACTCCCCACAACAAGTAAGTTGGTGAAAGCACTTACTATTGTAAACATCAGAAGAAAACTTCGGCAATTGTTATAGTGATTATATCTTTCTTATGCATGCACACCTCGAGGAATTATTGACAAAGAGTGAGAAGCTTTGGGACTCAAGATCAACATGTTGTGGGCCAATCTGATGAAGAGTTGAGGACTTTTCTAATCAACATACAAGTAATAAGACATGTGACCCTTTGGATGCTTTCCGACCTTTTCAAAATTTTCAAACAGGTAAACCGACAGAGAGCCTCACTGTCTATTGAGAATGTGTCGAAACGTTTTGAAAATCGTCATGTTTTCAAGGAGAACCAAGTGCCTGCTCCATGTTGGAAATGGTTCAGTTGATTTAAGCCCCTTGTGGGCTAGCTTTCGTGAGCCACAATGGTTGAGTTCTCCCCTTCTGCCGAATCATGATGGAAACTCAGTTAATACTCCCTCAGATTCTGTTTTGAGCCCATATATATAACAGAATCATCCTCCATAGAGGAACACCCCTCAACTATTCCTTACTTCAATCTCAGATAGTTGGATCCATGCACTAAATTCACTAAACAACAGCTCCATATCAACATTGGATGGAAGGCACTCCTTCAAGTTGGCTAGTAGTAATGGTGACTCAACAGTGGGTTCATATGGAGGTGTCCCTGATTGGTGGTCGACGCAAACATTTTTAGATCTCGTAGCTTCCTCTAGAAGAGAGCGGTTCCGTTGGAGTGATGCAACAAGTCCTTCTGATTTTGGGTGGATTCCTGGTAGAGAAAGCATGGATGGAGTTTCTCTCTGGCCATGGAAAAGATCAGGGCCAAAAACGCACATGCTACTTCCGCGCCTTCCCAGGTGGAGGTTCAAACTTGTGGCAGGAACGCCTGACATTAAGCCTGTGATCATATGGAAAGATCCCATACGCAGTGAACCATAAGCATCTGCAACTGGTGCATGTGACCATTTCGAGCTCCCTATTATTTCACACTATTTTCTTTCTGTCGCACTTTGCGCTTGTGTTGGGAAAAGATAGTTTGTTCCAAACGAGTCGGGACTGGAATGGAATCACTTTATTTGCTCTTACATTTATTCATCGGGATCTGCAAGAAGCTAGCTTGTGGGAACATCTACCATCCAGAGTGTTTGGAGAAGATGACTTTTGAAGATAATCAAATTTCATAAGAGATCCAATCATAACATATTGGAGACTGTATACGGATCATCAGGAGAATGGCCACGAATTTTGTGATGTCATTACTAAGCTTGATTGGAATGTGGTTAATTTCTCCTTACATCATGCATTTAGTCCAGGCATTATTAATCATCTCAAACAGCCCATAAATCTCTCATCCAGACGCGCTATCAGAGCTCCAGATCTGTTCAAGGTGGCTAAGAATAGTCAAAACTCCATTTTGACAAGCAAATTTATCATCCAGAACGGTCGAAAGTTTGGCAAATTCATCATCTAGATAATTATGGACTCTCATAAAATCAAATTTGGGTGTGGAATGACATGGAGGCCAATCCGACAAATGTGGCATGCGTGACTTTGCAACGCCGTTCACCGCAATCGACTGTAACCATTTCAAGGGAGGTAGAATATAAATTAAGGAAGGATATCTGCCTTCAACACAAATGCAAAAGTAAGTTTGCTCTGCATAATACTACGATAGCGAAAGACGACCATTTGGGCAGAAAGGAAAATGGCGAGCTCTACTACAGGCCAGGTTATCAAATGTAAAGTTGTTGTTGCATGGGAAGCAGGGGGGCCTTTGAAGATTGAAGAAGTGGAGGTGGCTCTTCCATGAGCATTGGACATCATAATCAAAGTGCATTATACTGCCTTGTGCCATGCTGACCTTTATTTATGGGATACTAAGGGCCAAACTCCTCTCTTTCCTCGTATCCTTGGACATGAAGCAGCTGGAGTTATTGAGAGTGTTGGAGAAGGGGCGACTGACCTCAAGGAGGGTGACACTGTGCTTCCTGTATTTACTGGAGAATGTGGAGAATGCAGACACTGCAAGTCAGAGGAAAGAAACATGTGTGATCTTCTTAGGATTAATACTGACAGAAGGGTTGCAATAATTGATGGAAATTCAAGGTTTTCAATTAATGGGAAACCAATTTACCACTTCCTTGGTACATCAACTTTCAACGAGTATACAGTTGTGCATGTCGGTTGTGTTGCCAAAATTAATCCAGAGGCTCCTCTTGACAAAGTCTATATTCTGAGTTGTGGGGTCTCAACAGAGATGGGTGCGACTTTGAATGTAGCTAAACCTAAGAAGGGCTCAACAATAGCCATATTTTGACTCGGGTGGATATTCAAAGGAAGAAATTCAGTTTTTACAGAAGTAGATGGAACATGAGGAGCATCCCATTTTTCCTCTTGTCATTTCGGCAACAACGGAAGTAGGCAAATTAATCTGGATGAGCTTCATCAAATCTGCCAGGAATTTGGTATTGCTGAGCTTGAGGGAATGATCAAAGAAGTTGATCAAGAAATTTCCATATGCCCTAGCAAGAAGATCCTTCTTGCGCTGCTATCAAATTCCTGCCATGGATAACAACAATTGTGCATTTGGATTTCCTTTTGTATGCTCTGCAGCTGTGGTGTCATTGCTTAAATTATTTCGATATCTCTAATTTGTTTTTTCCTCGCTTGCTTAGCATATCAATTCTTGAATCAAGCATTGCAGGTCACCTGAGGTTCAAACATCAAGTTTCGACAACACTTTATTGAGCAGCTGCTGAAGAATCTAACACTCTATGCAGGATCATTGCTTCTCTGTATTATTTTATACTCAAAGATAAAACAGAACTTTCACCAGTGCAGAAGGCAGAATTATAACCAGTTAGCTGATGAAAGGCAGAGCTTTCACCAACTAACTAGCAAATCTTAAGGTGGAATAGCTGGTGAAACCTGAGACTGGCCAACAAAGGTGTATTTTTTCCCAGATCGAAGTTTTTCTCAACCAAACATCTTGAAAATAGTTTCTAAAGATGCATATTGAATTTACACATCAAATTCAAGATCTGGATTTGATAAAAAAGATGTTTGAAGAGGTGTCAAAGTCAGATTAGATACCTATTTTTGGGGCACAGAATCAGTTGTTTTTTCCAAAGATAGAAATTTTGATTCTATCATGATCAAAGTAAATCTACAAGCCTTGGAAGGCTATATGCACACATCAGAGGATCTAAAAATGATTTGTATCTGAAGTTGCTAGAAAACGAAAAGTCAAAGACCTCAAGCTGCATGCAATACTCTTATTTCAAGCTTGAAGTTATCTTGGAATTTTCAAAATCATGGTTACATATCTCACCATCCTGCCTATGTTCAACACTTTTCTTCTTAATGAAGATATTTCCACAACAGATGCCACGTCAAGGTGCAAACAACATTTCCAGGGGAGTTTGAAGAAGACATGCTACAGATAAAAAACATTGGGAAAGACAACAACAAACTTTGGAAAATAGCCAGATGATGAATTGTAAAGGTTGAATGACTCCATGGCCCAATAATAAATGCACAAGGTCTTCCAGGTTCTTGGAGACCTCACAGGGAGGTATCCATCCCAACTGGAGCCAGATGTTAGCGATCAAAAATGCACTAGCATTTTTTTAAAGAATAATGCCTAATGTTGTAGGGGAACTTTGACTAGCTTCTTGGGATCCAAATGAATATTTGAAAGCACCATTGGAAAGATTAGGATTTGTAGATGTCGATCGATTATTTAAGCATGCAAAACAGACTCTCTATGACTGAGAAATTTGATTTTGAAAAACTCTGCGCTTTCACCAGTGCAAAAGGCAGAATTATAACTAGTTAGCTGGTGAAAGCTCCGCCTTTCACCAACTAAGGAGCGGATTTTCAGGTAAATTAGCTGGTGAAAGCCTGTAATGACCAGAATACTTGAAATTTCACCCAGATCAGAAATTTTCGAGCCAGAAAGAGATGAAACCTCTTGGAATAGATAGGTGGTGAATTATCAAGTCAGATTTAAATGATACTTTTGTGAGATAAGGTCAGAGAGAGGTTGTTCAAACACATTTGGAGTCATTTTAAAAGGTAGAATTTCAGGATTTTTGGCACACATCATCAAATTCGAATTCCACTTTCAGAGGAACAGATCAAAGAGACTTGGAAGGCTAGGCTACACTTCATCAACTTTCAACCAATGTTTGAAGACCAAAAGATAGAGATTGACCTCATCTTGAGGATCTCTTCCTAGTTTTTTGTAAATCTAGTTTACTTTCTGTTTTTAGAAAATAAGATCCACTGTTTTAGGATTTGAAGACTTTGATGTAAAGCTATAAAGCTACAAACTTAATACAGATAAGGGAGAGGTTCAAACTTGGATACATTTTTTGTGCTACTGTATAGACTCTTATGATATAATAAAATTGCAGTCCCCTTTCGTTTTCAATATCAAAAATATTCATGTTTCCATTTCTGTACTTCATTTCAGTTTATTTTAGCTTATGAAGACTGTTATCTCTTTATTGATCTCATAGATTTGAAGTGAAGGATTTTCTTTCTATATTGTATTAAGCCTTACACCCAACTGTATTTGGCAATCAAGATTAGTGTTCTTCATCCCCTCCTTTCAAATTACTTGATCTGATTATTGTTTCCTGAAAGCATTGTTTCTTTAGATATATGATGAGTTGTCCATTACATTGATCATTAAATACCCCATTGTTCCAAGCATACCTACACATTATTTTTAAGTTACCAAGCATCCTTAGCCTACAACCCTAAGGAGTTTCTTGGAGTGATAACAGAAGGAACAACTATTTCTAAAGGACTGGAAAGCAATGGGATATGAATCAAATATTACTCCAATTCCTTGATTCAGTCATTTAGTCTGGCATTGTGCACCTCAATGCCTTCAATGGAATCATCAAGAGAATCTCCAGTTGCTCGATGAAGTTGAGAGATTTGGAATGAATGCATGTTCCTAAGGTTAATCTCTGAATGAGATTTCCCTTTCTTATTTCTTACATCTCTCTTTCAATAATCCCTTTCTTATTTATTACATCTCTCTTTTCAATAACTAAATTTTTAGATTGGATGTCAAAAACAATTCTCTGGAATATGAAGGATTCATCTTCGTCAAAAATACCAGTCTCGTCTATTTCCATTATGGGAATATGGTGGATCGTGTCCCTAGGATGATCAACATTCTATAATATGTTATCTGGACCAGTCTCAAGTTCCATGTCTTCACTTTCAATTTCGGGATCTTCTTCTTTCCCTACAACATTTTTTCTCTTCTTCCTCATGGGAATCTTGTGAGAACTATCAATTTTACTACAAGGAGGGTTCTTATCTCCTCCTCTGTTTTAACAATTATGGGTTGCTTTCTTACTGGGGTGGGTCATTGGAGAAATGCTTCATGATGTCATACTTTTGGGAGTGCTAGCCGGGGATTGGACACTCTTCTCACTGGGGCCTTTTCCTTGTTGTTTGTAAAATTTAGTGGTGCTTTGCAATGTCTCTATGTCGCCATCATCAAGAGCAGGAGTGTTGTTGTCATTGTCTCTGTCTTCATTCAAGCATGTATGGCTAAAAGATTTGTTGAAGCCAACTACTAATAAATGTTCTAGAAAAATCCCATTAGGTTCGAACCCTCTTAGCCTTTCAACATATCTTAGGTTCAAGTTGTTAAAATGGCCTGGGAATTCGTCAATCTTGTTGACATTCCTGAACACGAAGTCTCGGACTTTCCAAGGCAGAGGAATGCACTGGTTTTTTCTCTTCTCATGGAAAAAAGGAAACCAGTAGTTGTATTGCCTTGCTATTTATGTAACAAACATTTTGTTCATAATGTGACATGGAAGGAAAGAAGGATTTTCCTTGAAGCCGAAAATCATTATTACAATGTAATTTTCCATTTTTTCAAGTGTCCCCTTCCTACCCAAAAACTTGGTTGCCTGGTCAGACATCCGAGGAGAATCCTTTCCTAACAATAAATATTTGAAAACCAAGACAAAGTCATTAAAAAACTCATAAAAACAATGGGAGGCCTTGTGCCTCCACAAGGCCTGGTACCAGAAGGTTACTGGGTTGAATTCATAGTTTACCTTCTTAGACAGAGAAAGTTTTGGAAACATACAACAATGCGCTATCGCAAAAACCATGTAGGATGACATACACAATTTCCTCTCTTCTTTGAATTGTGACAATTGGGAACACATTTCAATGGAAATTAGCTTCCCCCAATAAAAAATAACTTGTTCCTTGACTGTGAAATACAAAATATAAGTAATCATGCGGGAAATTCTTGTTGTGGATTCCTATCCCATTATTCTTGTAAACAACCATGCAATTTCCTAGAATGGATTTCTAAAGGAACTAATCTGCAACTTTGTGATATCTTTAGGAATTGTTGTCGGGTCTTCTAGGAACTCGGGTAAGAGGTCCAACCCGTTATCATGATTTTTTAGGAACTACTTGCATTCTTCTCCTCTGAAGCTCAATGTTGGCTCTGACGATATTAACATCTTATGGAAAACCTAAGGTGACATAGAAACAGGAGAGTGGTCCCGCAATGGAATAATTCTTTGGCTTGAAATATATTTTTCGGTGCACCAAAAGACCACCTCCTCATAGTAAAAAACTTCAGAGACACAACCTACACGATCAATTCCAGAGGTCCAAATTAATTCTTTCTGGGTGGAAGGTGATGAATAATAAGAGTATTCCCTGGACCACTGGAAGTTTTGTTCCTCACGCCCGAAGATGTTCACTATATCTCCACAAAAATGCTATCGAGTTGCTGCCATAAGTTTACGAGAACATTCGTTTTCTCCAGACGACGTATGAAATGAACAGTTGGAAGGGATAATATAACCCTCCACAAATATTGGTCCAATGCATGTGAATGGCAGATCTCCTCGAGCATTTCACTCATTAATGACAATATCTATGGTTGTTGCATGATGTTTTGTTAGCATTAAAGCCTAGTAATTTCATACTTAGAAGTGTGAAGGTGGTTGGTACGGAGAAGAGAAATTAAGGATTGGAGATTTCGTGAACCCGCCAACCCGACGACTCATGAAATACATTCCATGATGTTTGAAATGAACACTCGGAAGGGATAATATAAACCTCCGAAAATCTTGGTTTAATGTGCATTAATGGGAGATCTCCTCGAGCCTTTCGCTCATTAATGACAATATTTATGATTCCTGCATGATGAGTTGTTAGCATTAAATATTACTAATTTCATATTTAGAAAGAAGTACGAAGGTGGTGGGGACAGGGAAGACAAATTAAGGAATGCATAATTATCTAAAGCGGTCAGCTGGGATTCAAAATAGGGTTACAAGGTATAACCCAGAGAGGTGAGGACCTGACAGTCAAATTGTATGTCTCGAAATTTTTGAGTGCAAAACGCGTAACACAGAAGAGGGCATGATGGAGTAGTCCAGCGGTCAATTTGTATATCATGGAACTTTGGGTACTGTTTGTAGGTTGCAGAACATTGGAAGTGCAATCTTGAGCCCGCCTGTCCAGGAAACTGCAATTGAAAAGTTGGCTAAGTATGGAATAGGGTAATGGTAGGTCAAACTCATTTTCACTAATACATTGAAATTTGTAATAGATATCCCATTACCTAGCAATATATTTTCTACATGTTTCTGGACAAGTTGTGTAGGGATAGTCAGTGTGACTATCTCCTCGACCCTTTTTCTTATTAATGACGAAATTTACAGTTATTGCATGATGACTTGTTAGCATTAAACCTTAGTTGTTGCATACTTGGAAAGAAGTCTGAAGGTGGCGGGCATAGGAAGCAATGACTAGGAATTGGATATTTCATGAACCCGCCAACACGAGGATCCATGAAATAGATTCCAAGAAATGGCCAAGTATGGAAAGTGGTTGGACGAGATTCAAAATAGGGTGAAAAGGGTTCCCCAAGAGACGTGAGGCCCCGACGATCAAATTGTATGTCTCAGAACGTTTGAGTGCACAATGTGTAACATGGAAGAGGGGATGATGTGGGAGTTTGACAGTCAATTTGTATATCACAGAAGTTTGGGAGATCTCCTCGATCCTTTCACTCATTAATGACAATATTTACGTCTCCTGCATGATGACCTGTTAGCATTAAAGCTTACTAATTTCATATTTAGAAAGAAGTATGAAGGTGGAGGGGACGGGGAAGAGAAATTAAGGAATGGCTAATTATCGAAAGAGGTCGGTCGGGATTCAAAATAGGGTTACAAGGTATAACCAGGAAAGGTGAGGTCCCAACAGTCAAATTGTATGTCTCGAAATTTTTGAGTGAAAAATGCATAACACAAAAGAGGGTATGATGGGGAAGTCTAGTGGTCAATTCGTATATCGCAGAACTCTGGGTATTGTTTGTAGGTCCCGGAACATTGGAAGATAAATATTTATCCCGCCTGTCCAAGAACCCGCAATCGAAAAAGTGGCTAAGTATGGAATAGGGAAATGGTAGGATGAACTCGTTTTCACTAATATATTGAAATTTGTAATAGATATCCCATTACATGGAAAGATCTTTTCTGCATGTTTTTGGACAAGTTGTGTATGGATAGTTAGTGTGACTGTCTCCTCGAGCCTTTTGATTATCAATGATGATATTTATGGTTGTTGCATGATGAATTGTTAGAATTAAAACTTAGTTGTTGCATACTTGGAAAGAAGTGTGAAGGTGGAAAGCACAAGAAACAATGACTAGGAATAGGAGATTTCATGAACCTGTCAATCCGAGGATCCATGAAAGAGATTCCAAGAAATGGATAATTATGGAAAGCGGTCGGATGGGATTCAAAATAGGGTGACAAGGGTTCCCAAGAGATGTGAGATCCCGACGGTCAAATTGTATGTCTCATAACTTTTGAGTGAAAAATGTGTAACACAGAATATGGGATGATATGGGAGTCCAGAAATAAATTTATATATCGCGAAATTCTGAGTGTTGTTTGTAGGTCACCGAACAATGGAAGTGAAATCTAGAGCTCGCCTACCCAGGAGTCTGTGATTGAAAAAGTGGCTAAGTATGGAATGGGGAAGCGGTCGGTCAAAGTCGTGATATAAAAGCATGAGTAGAAATGTGAACCCCTGAGTCTGCCAACCCGTGCAGTTAGAAATGTTTGGAAAAATGACTAAGTAACGAGAAAGAGAAAGTAGAGGGGAAAAAGAAAGGGGAATTCGATTAAGTATAGAAGAGGGAAAAGAAGGGGATAAAAGAGAGTGGGAAAATAGAAAAGTGGAGGGAAATTTTCGTAAGCAGGAATTGGTCTCAAACAAGCCCCATTGTTGCAAAACCATCATTTTCTAGCCCAATATTTTATCCGCATACTCGTTTTATATTGTGCTTGCATCATTAAAAAGGGTGTAAGCAAATGCAAATATAAACTATAACTTGATTTTTGTCTATAGCTATGTATAGTTGATTTACAAGTGTTATTGATGTCTGGATTTTGTAGATAACAGTGGGTTAGGATAAGTTTGCATTCTTACTGTGATAAGGCCTTAAAAAAAGTAGAATAAGTAATGAGTTTTTCCAATTCAATTCTCACACAAAAAATAAATTCTTTGATCCCATAATATTCATCTTCATTGATTCTATAATAGAGAGGTCGATTTCATAGATTGTGCTATTGTTCATTTTAGGTGACTGGGGTGCATCAGCCAATGCTTTGTTGAACATTTGTTTTTATTGCAACCTGTGGGAGTAATTGTGTTTTTTGATACATTGTTCAATACCTTAAAATATTATTTTAAGTATTAAACTTCCTGCATGATGAGTTGTTAGCATTAAAGCTTAATAATTGCATATCTAGAAATAAAATTATTGTACTGTCAACTTGACCGTAAGTATAACAACAATAAACTTGGATTTTAATATTGTGGTTGATTTCATAGCTCCATTTGACTTCAGCTAGCACATATTACTTTTTTTTTCAAAATATTTGCGAAGAAGAAATTTGGCAATTTCATTAATAAAGTAAAAGTGCTAAAATAGAGGCCAGAGTAAGGACAACCAATAAAATGAAACTCCGACATCGTGAATTAGTGTTGCTATGTTCTATCTACACTACGAATGGAATTAAACATTGATTTTAAATTGTGTGAAATTCATTTATGTTTCAATAGAATGCTCATGTGATCGACAAAATGCATTGTCATATAACTGTTCAATAGTCTATATTTGATCAAATTACATGAGCCAATACAATATTTAATAATTACGAGACTTTTGAACTATGCAAACAAGAAGAGGTGTTAAATCCAACAAAGAAGCAACAACCAACATTCCAAGGCAATTTTTTAATAGTAAATCTATAAAAAAAAATAGTGGGTACTATATATTTATCCATAGACATTGGATTGAGTTGTTTGCATTGAAGCATTSAAGCATTGAAAATATTTGTCATAAATCATCAATCACATCAATGTGAMTATCTCTCYCCCTTTGACATCAATGGRAAAGGGCCATTTTCCTCTTGGGGMTGCTCCCCCTGCTTGAAATTTCCTTGGGGMTACTCCCCCTGTCTGAGTTCCTTTGATCTTCCTCTGAATAATCTATACCCTTTTGAACAAGGGCTATCACTCTAATGTAATGCTGAAAGTACATCAAACATACTCCCCCTGTGACGATCGCTCCTCCTGGAATTATGCCTCTGTTCTCTTTCTTCAAATATAGGGCTCTTTTCTAGATATGCATCTAATAAATATCTCCTCCTAGAATCATGGGAAGAAGAATGACTCCCCCTATGGGGATGTCTCCCCTATATTCTTTGTAAGATGAACAATGCGCTACCATATAATGATCCTTGGACCTGTTCATGAATCAAACTCATGCTGTACCAAGCATCATGAATAAAAAGATATGTCAACAATGAAATAAAGAATCATGAGAAAAATATCAACCAAGCACATACTGTACAAAAATGTGTACTCATCATGCACAACACCTATGTACATCAACCATGTACATCAAGATCATGCAATGTGACAAAATATATCATCCATGGAATGTATCAATCCTATGCCTCTATCAATATGCCAACATGTGCATCTACCAATATGCCAACCATGTGTCATATCACTCATGATATGTCTCCATCATGAAACAAGTGCCACAATCATGTATCTAAAACAAATACCAATTGTTGTGTTGATCAAATAGTACCTATGGTGTAGTATCATCAAGCATATACCATCTATGAGTGTACCAAACATGTATCAATTATATATCAATCTATGAATCATCAATGATGTACAACATGATCACCTCATCAACTCACCAACCAAATGTCCCAATGTGTATCCCATCCATATGCTAAATACATGCATCAATCTTTCCAACAAGTAAGCTTCCAATACATCATCAAGATATATCACCTAACCAAGGTGTCATAACTTCACTGTCATAACCAACATTGTTCTTCAACATAAAATGCATCAATCCATACTCATGGTTTAGTGCCAGGCACCCAATATTTTTTTTGCATCATCACCTTACATAATCCAATATAGAATCATGAAAACCTGCAACAAACAGTGTCAGAACTTGTAATAAACCATGTCAGACCCTGCATCATAGAGTTATACCATCACATCAAACTGCAATCCATGTGCATATCCCTTTTCCTTAGGTTTCACCACATATATAGGTCATGTTGCATAGACAACTCGTGTATGTACGCGACCTATACAAGGTCAGTCTGCGTATGTACGTGACTGATACCACTGTCACCCGCATATGCCTTAGTAGATGGCACTTTTGAACTTCCCTTCCATCTTTCATTATGTTCTGGCTTCTCTTTCTTCTTCACTCACTTTTGTAGACGTCCCTGTACCTCATAACTTGAGCTCTGGGCATCCATCTTTTCAAAGATGTCTCCATTCCTTACTTCATTCCTTCTTCTAGCCATGCTATGTGAAGCCCTCATCATGGACTTTCTTCTTGTATACCAGCACTCCAGGGATTTGTGGCCAAATCCACTACAGTTGTAGCATCTCATGGTGTTACAGTGAATAACGATGTGCCCTACTTGATCACATCTCCAACACCTTATGGTGTTATGAAATCTTCCATTATATCTTCTTTCATAAGATCTACATTCAAAAGCTTTGTGACCATATTCATTACATGAATAACAATGCCCATGAAAAATATTTTCATACCTTTTCTTTGGTGTCCCAAAGATAGCTTCTTGATGTCTTCCTTGCTTTGTTCTTTTGAAATTTTCCTTGCCTTGTGTAGATGGTTGCTTTGCAACATTGTCTTCCTTCTTTGATGGACTTACCTCATGCTTCTTTGAGGTGATTGCTTCAACATGTGTATCTTCTTCTTTGTATCCAAGACATGATTTATCATATGGTGATCTTTGAATTTCCAATATCTCATCCAAGATTTTTGAGCTATTCAAGAATTTATTTGACTTCTCCACTTTCTTTCTAAGATCAACAATTTCAGCTTCTAACTTATCACATGACTCTTCATTTTCATTAATTTGATTCTTCAAAAGTTATTCTACCCTTTT
>ML827668.1:14412-24658 GCA_009831015.1 Picea engelmannii | reverse complement strand
GCCTAGGCAAGGATAGGAATTAGGTGAAGAGGAAGAGACAAGAGGAATGTTAAAAAGGTATTTTTAAAGGATTCAAATATTATATAAAGTATAGTATTTTAGGAAACTATTTTAGTTTGAAAAAATCATATATAAAGATATGTAGGCAAGTATTCAATAAAAAAAATATACAATTTATTATTAAAATTTATAACATTTGTTGAATATTACCTATCTAAGAATATTTTGTGTAAAAAATACACAATTGTTTTATAGAGAAAATGATCAATTCGTGAATAATTTTTTTGAAAAATAGCCGAAAGATAGCCTCTAAAACATATCTTGGAGGCAACCATGTTAACCAACAACTTAAGAGGGTTCAAGTCACATCAATGATGATGAGATCAAAACAATGAAGTCATGAGGAGACCATGATCTACATTAGAACCATTGAAGACACCAACGATGCTAAGGTTGTTGGGTATATGTTATATTCTTTGCCTCGAGAAACATGTTGCATTTTTTTCTTGTTTTTCGTGTCCATTGTTGGGTGGTTTTTCAATACATGGTTTTTGCCGATGATTCTTTATTTCTGGTTAAGGAATCAGGGTTGTTGACTAATCCAGGTCATTGGGTTAGGGTTTTGGATGTTGTTGGCTCATATATGTATGGTGTATTGTAAACAATGTATCATTATGAATGCATATAGAATATTTTGGTTTTCCCGGTTTTCGGTTTCCAGGGGAAAAATCTCTATGTAATGTGTGTATTTTCCATTGTATCCTTTATGTTCTTTTATTGAAAATCTATTTGCAACAAAATATTGTACAAGGTTAAAATATACATTTGGTATCAGAGCTTTGTTGGCATCAAGGGGACGCCTTTGTGGTCAAGGGTTTGGCTCAAGACTATGATAAGCCTTGTTACAGTGGGAGATCTGTGGTATTGATTTTTCAGGTGAAAATAAATGGCGAGTAGTTCGAAAATTGATATAAATAAGTTTAATGGGAAAAATTTTGAGCTGTGGAAGCTCAAGATGGAAGATCTGTTGGTGGACAAAGATGAATGGATCGCGGTGGATCCAGGTACTGCACCTACAAGAACTTCATCAGATGACTGAAAATTTTTGGATCAGAAGGCGAAGAGCACAATCCGGCTGTGTCTCTCAAATTCAATATTACTAAATGTGTCATAGGAAGCTACAACCAAAGATTTCTAGGATAAGTTGGAGAATTTGTATCAGTCTAAGTCCCCAGTAAATAAAAATTTTCTGAAAAAGAAGTTGTATAACCTGAGGATGAGAGATGGAGACTCGATGGCAGAGCATTTGAATGCCTTCAATATTGTGGTAAGTCAATTAGTATTTGTTAAGATTAAAATTTCAGATGAAGATAAGTGTAACAATTTATTGTGCTCTTTACCAAACTCGTGGGAGAGTATGGTTGTGGCCATAGGTACTAATACAACTTCCCTAAATTTTGATGAAGTGGTCTCATCCTTGTTGTGGGAGGAGATGAGATGAAAGAACATGGAAGGACAGAGCACAAATGCATTATTTACAAGAGGACGCTCCCAGGAAATAAATAGATCTAAGTCCTCAAGTGGGAGATGTAAGTATAAGGGAATATCTAAGTCTCCCATAAATTTTGTAAAGGTATGTTGGAGATGTGGAAAATAAGGGCACTATAAGAAGCAATGTAGATCCAAAGTTGAGAAAAAGAAGGGATCTTAAGAATCTCCTTCTATCGAAGAAAATACCTCCAAGGAATAAGCAAATGATTTGTACATGGATTCTTCAAGCACACATGTAGATCATGAGGCATGGTTGGTTGACTCAGGTGCATCCTTTCATAGGACTCCCCACAGGGAGTGGTTTTGTGAATATGAAAGGTATGTTGGAGGTAATGTTTTCCTAGGTGATGAATTGAAAACCAGAATCATAAGTCGAGGAAAAGTCATGCTGAGGCTCATAGATAGAAGGATTAGAAAACTACCTGGTGTTCTGCACATCCCAGGATTGGCCATAAATTTGATTTATGTAAGAAAAATGGACGATCCAAGGGTAAAAACAATATTTGAAAAGGAAACCTGCAGGATGGTTCGAGTAGCAATGGTTATGCTGAAGGGAGTTCAGTTTGGAACTCTGTATAAGATGAAATGAAGCACTATTAGTGGTGGGTGTAATAGTTCCATTGTTCCTGATATTTGATTTGAAGAAGAAAGAACTCCTACAGTCTCTAGTGAAAAGGTTATGTTTTGGCATCAAAGACTGGGGCATATCGAAGAGAAGGGTCTTCGACTACTACACGGTAAATCTATGGTTGAAGGTATGTCTAAATGTTCTTTGGATTTTGATTTCTACGAACATTGTGTATATGGGAAGCAGAATCGGGTAAGATTCTCTTCTTGTGCAATGAGGGTAGAAGGAATTTTACAGCTAGTTCACAGTGATGTGTTTGGACCTGTGGCGGTTCCATCATTGGGAAAATCTATGTACGATGTCTCATTTATATATGACTTCTCAAGGAATACTTGGATATATTTCCTCAGGAAGAAATATGAAGTCTTTGAAAGGTTTAAAGAGTTTAAGGCTCTTGTTGAGAATCGAACAGAGAAAATAATTAAGGTGTTGAGGACAGATAATGGCAGAGAGTTCTGCGGGAATAAATTTGAAGAATTATGTAAGAAGTGCAGTATAGAAAGGAAAAATACTAATCCATATATACCTCAACAAAATCGAGTTGCAAAAAGGATGAACATGACACTAATGGAAAAAGAAAGGTGCATGCTCAGTGGTGTTGGGTTAGGGAAAGAATTTTGGGCAGAGGTAGTGGGTAATGCGTGTTACCTGGTCAACATGTCATCCTCATCAGCGCTAGATGACAAGACTCCACACGAGGTATGGACTGGTAAGAAAAAATCTCTCACACATCTCAAGGTATTTGGATGTGAGGCCTATGTTCATGTTCCAAAGGAAAACATGAGTAAGCTAGATAAGAAGGATGAAAAATGTATCTTTATTGGGTATAAAGATGGTCTCAAAGGTTATAAGATTTGGAACCCATAAAATAAGAAGGTTTTGTATAGCCAAGATGTGGCATTTAGAGAAATGAAGGATGTTGTTAAACAGGAAGTCCTATAAAGTAAGGAAGAACCAGAGAAAATAGAGTTTGATTTAAAGGATGATGAATTAGACTCTACAAAAGAACAAGAATTAGAAGAAGAAGATCATCATACTCCAATATTGAGGAGATCGGTTTGAGAAAGAAGGATACCAGAAAGATATACTCCATTTTCTTTCCATTCAAATTTTTCCTTTTCTATTACTGATGTTGATCCTAGAACTGTCAGGGAGGTAGTGGATTTAGAGGATGGAAAGCTCTGGAAAAATGCCATGGATGAAGAATTGACAACCTTGGATAAGAATGAGGCTTGGGATCTAGTGGAGTTGTCAATTGGAAGAAATATCATTGGTAGAAAATGGGTATTCAAAAAGAAGATGAATGCATTAGGAAAATTGGAGAAATACAAAGCTCAGTTAGTACAAAAGAGTTATTCCCGGGTTGAGGGAATTGATTTTGGTGAGATTTTTTCTCTTGTTTCCAAGTTAACTTCTATATGATTTTAGTTATGTGTTGTTGCTTCATTTTTATTTTGAAGTATAAAAAATGGATGTGAAACAACATTCCTACATGGGGATCTAGAAGAAGAAATATATATGAAGCAGCTAGAAAGCTTTGTTTTAAAGGGAAAGAAGAAGATGGTATGCAAGTTGAAAAAGTCCCTATATGGTTTAAAACAATCACCAAGGATGTGGTTTCAAAACTTTAATACTTATATGTTGGGACTTGGCTTCACAAGAAGCAAAGAGGATCACTGTGTGTATTTTAAATTAATTGGTGATCATTTGATTTATTTGGTCTTTTATGTGGATGACATGTTGTTGATAGGAAACAAGAAGTAGGTTATCTATGATGTGAAAACTAAGTTTTCCTCTAAATTTGACATGAAGGATCTTGGTGCTTCAAATTTCATTTTGGGCATGGAAATTAAAAGAGATAAAAAAAAAGAGGAAACTCTGGTTAAATCAGAGAAAATATGTCAAGACAATATTGCAAAGGTTTAATATGAAGCATGTAAACCGGTCAAGGTCCCTATTCCTGTTGGTGTAAAGTTATATGCGGATCAGTGTCCTAAGACACATGAAGAGGAGGATGACATGCATCATGTTCCATATGCAAGTGTAGTTGTCAGTTTGATGTATACAATAGTTTGTACTAGATCAGAAATTGCACATGTAGTGGGAGTTTTGAGTAGGTATATGTCAAAACTAGGGAAGGAGCATTTGACAACAGTAAAAAGAGTTTTTAGTTATTTGCATTGCACTTCTAGCTATGGAATTTGCTATCAAGGAAGACCAGGATTGGGTAGAGTGTTGGACATACATGGATTTGTGGATGCAAACTGGGATCGAGATCTAGATCGTAGGAGATCTACAAGCGGTTATGTGTTTAAACTATTTGGAGGAGAAATCAATTGGACGAGAAAAATACAGGCTATAGTGGCACTTTCAACTATAGAAGATTAATACATGGAATCCACTCATGCAAATAAGGAAGAAGTATGGTTACACAGATTGCGTTCATGTATTGGGTTGGTACATCAAGTTGTAAGGATATATTGTGACAATCAGAGTGCAATTTTTCTAGCAAAGAACCTGGCTTATCATTCAAAGAAAAATCATATTGATATTCAATATCACTTTGTGAGAGACATGGTTGAAGAAAACAAAGTGTTGTTGATGAAGGTGGACACTTTGAAGAATGTTTCAGATTCATTAACCAAATATGTTAGTACTGAGAAGTTCTCTTAGTGTAGAGGATCCATGGGCATTGCTACCCTATATTGTTGACTGTGTAACCTTGTAACCCCTTGTATGCAAACAAAACAACAAGTGGGAGAATGTTGGGTTTGCGTTATATTTTTTCCTCGGGAAACATGTTGCATTGTTTCCTCATTTTTCATGTCGCCTCGATTTTTGTGTCCATTGTTGGGAGGTTTTTTGGCACATGGTTTTTGTCTATGGTTCTCTATTTTCGGTTAAGGAATTAGTATTGTTGACTAATCTAGGTCATTGGGTTAGGTTTTTGGATGTCGTTGGATCCTATTTGTATATTGTATTGTAAGCAATGTATCACTATGAATGAATATAGAATATGTTGGTTTTCCTGGTTTTGGGTTTCCATGGGAAAAATATATGTGTAATTTGTGTATTTCCCATTGTATATTTTATGTTCTTTTATTGAAAATCTCTTTGCAGTAAAATATTGTACAAGGTTAAAATCTACAAAGGTGACATCAGCGAAGGCACAATGTAACCATGTTGGAAAGTCACCATTGAAGGTTTCATCAATGAAGGTAAAGTGATGGATCAAGGAAAGCACCATGGAAGACACAAGGAAAAAACATTGATATGGGGATATAAAAGGCATCAAAGGAGTGAGTCAAGATGAATGAGGCACTAGCACCATTGATAAGACTCTACAGTTGTAGGCTAAGGGATTCAACCAAACAAGGGTGACATCTCAAGAGAGACTAAAGGAGTGGAGGTGATCCATAACTAGGGAGAAGACACCTCAAATAGGGTCATACTCAATATAAGTACCTAGGAAGAATCAAATCACCAACTATCTAATTGTAGGAAGAAACAAATGGGGAGGAAAATGAAAAGGAAAATTAGTTAAGAGGAGAATACTGATTACCTTGATCATATTAGGGAAGTTAAGGAAAACAAGAGAGGGGGATAAAATGACCTAGAGAGTGTAACAATGTGGCCAAGGGTCAAGGTGAGAGTTCCCTAAGGATGTGAGAGGGAGAACTTCATTAAGGAATGAATGGAAGAGGAGAGGAGAGAAAAGTTCCCTAAGCAAAGAAAATGGATCATGGAGAAGAGAAAGGACCAAAGGAGGCATAAGTGTAGTCCAAGAAGTCGAACATCCATAATGATGAATTAACAATGAATTATTCTCAAGGTTTTTATAGGTTATGCTAATATAATGTATGCAATAATAGGGAGTATTAGTGGAACCTAGAGGCACATGATCCCATGCTTGAAATCAGGGAAGTGGGCAAAGGTTTTCAATTGAGATTTTGATTCTAGAGAAGTCATAATGTTGGTATGTTGATGAAGGAGATCTTGTTTCATAGAAGTGTTTATTTGACATCTAACATCCTTTTTAAGCGAAGTGAATTGTTAAGAGGTAGTCACTTTGACTAATATATGTTGTGATCCTTGTTAGGAATATGAAGAGTTCTTTCATTATAGGAAATGGCATGCATTTGAGTTGTGAATCTTAAACTTATGATACTTACACCATTTGTTTGAACTAGGGTAAGGGTTAGTATCAAAGTCATTGCGATCAATTGTAGGAAAATTCGTCTCAGGGAGAGAGCCACATGTTCCTTACACCACTTCGGTAGAGGTATGTAGGGATAGATAGAAGGAAAGGTTGGAGGGTTGGATCAGGAAAGCTTCAGTGGAGGAGAGGTCTCCTAAGAAATTCTTTGATTATGAAAATTCTCTAAGGATTCACTCTACAAGTTGTCACATGTAGGGCATGAGTTCATCTCATGAAATGCATGAGGTGGGATATTTTATATCTACTTTATTAGCAAAAGAGAATAAATATGTATGATAACCTCGGTTATCAGTAACAAAACATGTAATTCAAAGAGAAACTAGTGGATGTCCTCCATGGATAATATCGTTTATATAGTAATAAGGGTCAAGAGTCTTTACTTATGGGCCAAATAATTGCAACAGGACTGTTGAACTCATCAACTTAACTTTAAATCATCAACCTAATATCGTACTACTTTAATGAGGTATCGTGCACTATATATACAAACTACACTAGGACACCTATATACTGGAAATAAAACATGTTAATTCTACAAATGTAGGGACTAATAAACAAGAAGGGATTCCCAATATCATCATCTTTACTTATGTTTCCTTACTTTCCATTGTTTATGGCTCTACACTCTATATACTCCAAGTCAAGGGAACCCAGAGTAGGGGGTGTGGAGAGTGTTTTCCACTTTGTTAGAGAGGAAGAAGAAACGTGTCATAAGGGTTCCTAATTAATCAATGGTGTCAATGAATGATCACCTCAAATTCATAGGATGAGATAAGATATTGAGAATGGGATAAGAAGGTTTAAATGTAAAGAACATAATTCAAATGATAGTTGGAAACAACATTCTATAAAGTGACTATGCTCACTAAAAAATAGAATTAAAAAGGATGAAAAATAGAGTTAAAGGAACCTACTAATGTAATGAGATAGACAACTATCTCTAATTGAAATGACATGCTATAAAACTAAATTGAAATTTCTACAAAACAAAGTTAAGACTATCTTCTCATGGAATGAAATCAAGAAACTAACTCTACTTGAAATTACATGTTGGAAAACTTCTACACGAAACTAAGAGTACTTGTAGGAAATGACACATAACAATAAACATCGATAAGACTAACTAATGATAAATGAAGGAATGAAATATAACATCAAACAAAGGTCCATAGTACAACCTTGAGTATCCCCTACTGAAGGATTCTACATGTAACCTAGAGAATAAACTAAGAGCAAGAAATATGAAAACACATTTTTTGCATTAGGAGATTAACTCATAACAACAAATTGTCCTTGACAAGTTAAAATACACTAGCTCAAAATGGAGTTCTCAATGCTAATATTAACAAGATTAAACTAAGGATAACCCACAACTATTATTTATTAAAAAATGACTCATCAGTAAACCCTTCAATCAATCCTTGATGAAGGGCACTTGTCTTTCGGATGCTTATAATCAAGGACCCTTGTTTCAAGGGTCAAATCCACTCCTAAATTGATCTTCCTCAATCAAGGATTTGAATTGAGATATGTATTGATTGGGTGTCTTGAGACATTGAAGAATTGGTATTATTTGAATATTAAAGAGGGTACATAGTCCCTTTTTAATCTCATTTGTAGGTTTATGAAGTCTTTCCTTGGAATTTGACCTGCTTGAGCAATGGGTTAGTACACTTTGAGAAATGCATAAATTTATCAAAGTCAAAAATAAACTAAGATATACCACATAACTAAATCATTCAATCATCTCCTAGTATCCAAATGCACAAATCCAAAGATATTTCTATTAATATTATTCAAAATAGGTATTTTAGTGTACAAGGAAGGTCACATCATCCCCAAAATGGGCCTCAAAGTATATCAATTAGGAGGCCCATCATCACCCCCTAGTTGAAGATATTTCATTCTTATTTCTCTTTACATGATTTCCTGAGGTCACATGCCACAAATTAGGTAATGGCACCTTTGAAAAGTTTAAATACAATAGCTCAAAATGGAGTTCTCAATGTTATGAATAAAAAGACTAAAATAAGGCTAAAAACTAGGTATTATTTATATAAAATGGACTCATCAATCATCCTTTCAATCAGTCCTTGATTGAAGGACACTTATCTTCAGGATCCCTATAATAAGAGACCCATGTTTCAAGGTTCAAATCCCCTCCTAAATTAATCTTCCTTGTTATCGCATAATATGCAGATTGGGAAAATCCCAACCCAATCCATGGAAGTGTGACAACTATGGGAGTACCTACCCACTGTCACCTTATATAGGCACTCCCCTCGCTTTAGTGATGATGAAATCACCACAAGGGGGGAATCTCAGTGACCCTAGGGGGATTGATATGGCAAGTGAGATGATGATGAGTCCCCTAAAGGTCGATCTTGGAGGTGAGGAAAAGACATGAGAATGGTTTCCAAGTGTTGAGTACTTGCAAAAAAATGTTATCCCTGCTCAGAACAAGACAAATGATGATAAACCAAGCCTCAAATCAATGGAGGATCCGAAAGATAAGCTTGTTGTCCCAGAAATGGAGCATATATCATATTTACAACATCAAAGAACAAGTTATAACATCTCCATAATTAACCATAAAAAAACACCAAATAATTATTGGATAATCAAGCCCTAAACATGTAGATAATATTCCAATACTTAAACTCAAGTTTTGATGGAAAAATATGGCTGAAAAAAGATGTTATCAAAAATTTATTAGGGAAGCCTTGTGGCTGTAGAAATGTTTTTCTACAGCAGCAAGTTCTAGCCACTAAAATTCACAAGCAAGGTACTCAAACTAAATCCCTTGACAAGAAGAACACTAATCACTTGCAATTTTCAACGGTGGAAAGAGTAGTAAAAGATGATTAAAGAGTGATTTGTTGCAACCCTAATGGATGTAGCTTTAATTTATTACAAAAATAAAAATTACTAGGTTAAAGAAGATTCCCTTAGGGCACAATGATGCTTTTAACATGTGAAATCAATTCCAACTTAGACAATTGCAATATCTCAACAATTTGCACATATCAATGCAACGATTTTATTTCTCTAATGCAAATTAGACTAGTGTTTTGTCAATTGGGTTATGGGGTCTCTTGTATAAAGGATATGGTTTGTTACTTCTCTAGGGGTGTAAGAATCTTTACTCCCTAGGGAAAACAAAACCTAGAAAGGTAAATCTAGGAGGGTGTAAGCATTTATACTCCCTAGGGAAAACAAAACCTAGAAAGGTAAATCTAGGAGGTTGTAAGCATTTTTACTTCTCATAGAAACCTTTGCAATAGACTACTCAATAAAAACAATGATAGATATTGGTGGAGGGTTTATTCCCTTATAATCCTCCAGGAGTTTAACAAAATTAACCTTGCAACCAAGAAAGAGACAACACATAGCATAAATTCCTTACCTAGTCCAAGAGATAGCAAGATAAACCCTTCATTACCAATAATATTCCATCACATGAGCAATAAAAAGACATCCATGAGATATAACCTAGCTTATTACTCCAATACGCAAGTAGTGGCATCCAAAATTCTATAAGAGAGAGAAAGTACGAATTTCCTAGGTAGGGCGAAAATTCCATCCAAGCAATATGTAATTCTCAAGTGTGATATATCTAAAATGAAAGTGACAAGGCCTTTATTCATACAAGACCTTGTAAAACCAATTTTTCCACATACTTAGGGTAAAACACAAATTAGGGAGGTTGACCTCCTCAATTTTCCCCTTTACAAATTATAATTCAAATTTACAAAAGAAGAAATCCCTAAATGATAATGTCATGCCCTTTAGGGGTTATGTTTTGGCATAATGAGCAAGTCGTTGAGGTTATTGAGGGAGACATTGGG
>ML827666.1:39187-50409 GCA_009831015.1 Picea engelmannii | reverse complement strand
CATTGATTATGTTGTTGTCTATGTGTATTTTGCATGAGTAATCCCTTAATCTATGTGTTGCAAACTAATCCATTTGCTTTAAACACATAACATTTACATTGCAATAATTTCAAGTATTTCAAGTCTTCTTCATTTTTAGATCACTTGCTTTGTACATTTCTACCTTATCATCAACACCCTTCTTCAGCTTGTAGACTCACTTTCAACCTACAATTTTCTTGTTTCTTGGAAGTTCTACCAGGTCCCATGTATCATTCTTCGCTAAAGAATTCATTTCATCCTTCATTGCTTCTTTCCATTTTTCGTTGTTAGAACCCTCCACAGTTTCCTGATAGCACGAAGGTTCATCATCATTAGTACTTAAAGAAACTGATGAAACAAAATCATCATACCTTCTTGGAGGAACTCTGACCCATGTAGACCTCCTTAGGGAAGTTTGTGGCTCATCCACAATCTGTTGATTGACATCATCATCCATGTTTTCCTCTACAAGAACCTCTTCATGAACATCTTCATAAGCTTATTCATGTTCACTTCCATCTGTAGTTGAATGAGTTTCAAACTGAATCTGTTGATATTTCGGTACTTCTATCTGTTTCATTTGACCATCTACATCTGATTTGATGACTGATGATTCATCAAATATTACATCTCTGTTAATGGTGATCTTGTGGGTAGTAGGATCCCACAACATGTACCCATTAATACCATCACCATATCCAACAAAGATAAGCCTTTTTTATTTTGGATCTAATTTAGAATGTTGATGTTTCGGAATTAGAGCATAGGATTCACAACCAAAAACTTTAAGATTAGAATAATTGCAAGGGTGGCCTTTCCATACCTCTTCGGGAATCTTGCACTCTATTGTTGTTGATGCTGATAGATTCACCAGATAACAAGTTCTATTTATTGCTTATGCCCATAGTTCCTGCTACAAGTAGGCGTTACTTGGTATACTCCTTGCTCTTTCTATAAGAGTCGTGTTCATGCGTTCAACAACTCCATTTTGCTGAGTATAGGCAGTAGTTTTATGCCTATCAATCCCAAACTCCTTGCAATAGTTCTAAAATTCCACTGACGTAAATTCACCACCATTATCAGTTCTTAAACATTTAATGGATCTACCAGTGCTCTTTTCCACTAAATCTTTAAACTACTTGAAAACAATAAATACATCAGCCTTTCCTTTCAACATATAGACCCAAACCTTCCTAGAGAAATCATCTATAAAAGTTACAAAATATGATGATCCTCCATATAAAATAGTAGGGGATGGTCCCCAAACATCAGAATGGATATAGTCAAGGATTCCTTCACTGGTGTGTCTTCCAGTTTTAATTTTCTGCCTATTTTGTTTTCCATAAATACAGTGTTTACAAAAATCTAACTTTAAAGACTTTAGACTAGGAAGTAATTTGCGATCAGTTGATACCTTTAATCCTTGTTCACTCATATGGCCCAACCGTTGATGCCACAATCGAACATAATCATTTTCGTTCTTAGATACCATTTTCGCGTGATCTGACTCAATTCTTCCTTCTAACAGAAACAGGTTACCAACCTTCTTCACTTTCATAACCAGTAAGATTCCTTTGTAGACCTTCATAACTCCACCTTGAACAATACTCTTATATCCCCCAGTGTCTAAGACTCCCAAAGAAATTAGGTTCTTCCTAAGCTCAGGTACATGTCTCACATCAGTTAGTATTTTAACAGTTCCATCAAACATCTTAATTCGAATGCTACCAATTCCCACAACTTTACACGAGATATCATTTCCCATGTAAATTATTCCATCATTGATAGACTAGTAAGTAACAAACCAGTGTCTATAAAGACACATGTGATTTGAAGCACCAGAATCTACTAACCTTTATTGATCATGATGTGAACCAATACTAATTGATAAAACTTCATCAATCATACCTGAACCTGTTGTTGAACCTGTTTCAGTTGCGTTCACTTCCTTCATTTCTTTTGGAGGGTCGTCTTTGGAGGCTTGTTGTCGCTTCCAACAGTCCTTCTTCAGGTGTCCCGATTTGCCACAAAATAATCACTTAAGATTGCTCTTTTTTCCCTTAGACTTTGACCAAGAGAAATCCCTATGACCTTGTCCTCTTTATCTAGGTCTTCCTCTGACCAACATTGCCTCAGATGTAGAGGTTTTTGAATTGGATTTCTTCCTTGTTTCCTCAAACGGTAGTGGTCCAACAATAGCATCAAACTCAATACTTTATTTTATGATGAAACTAATAGAGGTAACAAAGTGATCCCATGATGTGGGAAAAGAACACAATAATGTAATTTACTTGTCTTCAAAATTGAATTTTACTCCCATGCTAGTCAACTGAACTAAGAGAGTATTAAAAACATTTAAATGATCATCTATTTCCGTATCTTGCTTCATGCGCAAAAAGTACAATTTCCTTTTCAGGAAGATATTTTTCGTCAAGGATTTCATCATATACAGGCTTTCCAGCTTCGTCCACAAACCGGTTGTTGTCTTCTCCACAAAAATGTTGAACAAAAAATCATCGAACAAACACAGGCATATGGCACTCAGTGCTCTCGCATCGATCTCATCCTAGTATTCATCTGTTATGGTCACGGGTTTCTTTGATTTTCCAAAAATCACCTTCATCATGCCTTGTTGCATGAGCAAATCATGTATCTCAACCTTCTAGATCTCGAAATTGTTCTTGCCATTAAATTTCTCAATTTCAAAATTAGCACTCTAAGTTTTTTCCATTTTTATTCATCTTTATTCTTCTCGGCCTTTGTTGTATCCACTCTTAAATCAATGATCCAAATCAAGCACTAAAACATGATATTAGGGGTTGACTCATGGATATTAGGGTTAAATGCTTGGACGTCCTTGGACAACGGGCACCATATTCAATTTGCAATTTATATCTTCCTTCTCTTTATTGAATTTGAAATTTATATCTTATTGCCAATCTTCTTTCACACTAAATGATGCAAAGACATAAACTAAAACATGCCCCTACCCACTACAACCTCATTAACAATCTGGTATACTGATTAAAAAAATACAACAAGGGAAAGCGTTTTCTCACTCATAAGATACCCATGAATCTAAGTCTAAGTGACTGTGAATGATTGTACACGTAGCAGCAGGAGGTTGTAGACAGTTTCAACAGGGTGCGACCGACGCAGGAGGTGGAAAACAATTTCAATCAGTGCTCCCCTTACGATGATAGCCCAATGTTGAATTTAGAACTGAAATAAAATGCAAGTGTATAAGAAATCAGCGCTTCCTTTGTGTATTGTCCCCAGTCCCGATTTAACAAAAACGTTCCCACAAGGTAGAGGGAGATCGACACTCCCACAAAGCAGATAGCCTAGCGCTTACTCAAAATGAAGGCGCTCCTTCTTTCAAACAACCTTAGCGTTGATTTCAATATGGTGTTCCCTTTGCAATGATGCTTCTCCTCGATGGAGGCTTATGCAAAATAGCTCTAATACCATTTGTAAAAAGTGCAACCACCATTAAATATGCAGTGAAAAAATAACAAAGAAATAGATCACACATATAACTCAGAGATTTACGTGGTTTTCCCAACTTCGGGCTACGTCCACCGAGCAGGGTATCGATTTATCTTATTATTCATAATATGGGGAGTTACAGCAGGCTCACACTCTCATCTCTAATTGCTTTAGCCTCTACAAGCATACACAAATTTATAGAACTTTACACAAGAAACTGATTATTGAATGCAGTCATATCCAAATTTTAACTTAGACTAATTAGTTACAACCAATGCTCAATAATAGGATCTAAAATCCAATTGTGGATTAATTAGTTGTCACCAGATTCCAACAAGTGAGTCACAAGACAAGGTCCATTGTTCTCCTCCAAAGGTCTCCAATGATTGAATGATGCCTCTTAAGTCGTGTGCTCCTTTGGGTCCAACACACCTCCATCAATGCTCCACAAGACAAGCATCCACAAGTCAAGTGCAAGCCTCCATATTGTAAAAAACAAAGTGCTCCCATCCTACCTAGGGCTCAATGCCCTCCTCCTAATTTCCCCAACACTCCTTCTCCAAATAGGTTCTCCTCCAAAGGAAGAAAGCAAACCCCCCATGTTCACCTCATGAAGAATGTCACCATGCCACATAGGATTATAACCTCCCAAGGAAGTGCATAATATAAACATCAAGTCGAGGTATAAGAATCCATGAGTAATGTTGGCCCTTGACCAAGTTTTGAAGTTACTTGGTCATATTTGACCATTTTTGGGAGTTCGATAGACTGTCAAAGATGGAGCGCTAGATGAAACAGAGATCAAGGGATCTCGGCCCACTTTCAGGTCCCTTTTTTGGTTTTGGGACAATGTAATGGGAAAGGGATGTCGGCCCGTGGGTTTACCCACATTTAGGCCCACTTTTGTAATGTATAAATAAACATCTAGGCATCTGGTAGAAGGGGGGTTTTTATCTATGTAATGTAAGCTACGTGTTAATAGTCTATGTAACTGCTATGTGCATGACTGTAGAAGGTTTACAGAGTTAAGTGCAAGATATTGTAGAAGTTATAGAAGGCTTTGTGTTGTAAGCGCAAGGAAGAAGGATCTAGTGAGATGCACAGATCTTCTGTCCTATGCAAGGAAGGGTTTTTGGTGGCTTTGTGTCTGTAATTGATTGGAGATGCTAATAAATAAGAAGAGTTGGTGGATGTAGCCCTAGGGTGGGGGTGAAACACACAAATCTGTGTGTTATGCTCTATGCTTTGACTTGATGTATTTATCTCTGCTTTGGCTAAGTGCTTTGATATATTTAGATAGGTCTACTTATGCTTTGTGCTTCAATATATGTATATGAATAGTAGATCTGATATGTATGAAGATGCTTAGTGATGATCTACTATATCTGACATGTTTTACTATTGCTAAGTGCTAAATTACCTTAGATATAAGTGAATACTGTGATGCTCTATGTTATCTGCGAAGTATAATAAGGGTTGAATATTGATGAATAATCAATGCTAAGTGTTCTGTAAGCAATATAATCACAGATCTGTGTCCCAGCTAAGGTTGCAGACACCTGAGTCTTGCAACTACCCCTGCCTCTACCTCGGGTGAGACTTCATCTGCTTCACAGGCGTTGCCGAAAGGGTCGGTAGTTAGGTTTTTTTTGGTGCGTTGTTGTAGCATTGAACCCTAGGTCTGCCCCTGTGCCAACAAATGGTTCCATTGTCGGGACCCTGAAACTATGATTGCTGGAAACTGAGGAAGAAGAATCTTTCTGCAAAGATTCTTCCTAAAACTGTGGAAGCTTTGTGCATGGATCTGTGCCCTAGTGTGTTGTAATCCACTTGATCTAAAAATATCTGTACTAAAGAAGGAAGGACAAATCTGAAGAAAAGAAGCGAGATCTAAACACCTTATGTTCTAAGAAAGGTAAAAGTGGAAGTTTCTGAAGAAAAGAGGTCAGATCTGCAGAAAAGAGGTAATATATGTAAGCTCTGTGCTCTGATAAAGGTAAGAATAGTAAAAAAAAATTAGATCTGGAAGCTTTGTGCTATGCAAAAGTAAAATAAGTGAAAACAAAATTGTTTCTAGAGTATGGATCTAGGTATGTTTGATAGATTATGCTCTAGCTTGAAAACTAGGGCTCTGATAGATGAAAGAAAGCTTGATATGAATAGATTTGATAAGTATTGTGATAGATATGTTATACCTATGCATAGAAAGAATGTTTGGACTAACAAATGGATGCAAGATCCTAGAAAGAATTTTTTGCAGGCTAGTTACCATGATCCTAGTGCACAGTACAGAAAAGGTTGGAGATCATTTAAAAGGAAGAGAGGATTAACCCTATGTTACAGTTGCAGAAGACCTGGACATCTTGCTAAGGAATGCCCTGGTGGAAGATCTAGTTGTATTTGTTGCAAAGATTTGGACCATGAAGTATTGGAATTCCCTACAATGATTGATAAGCTTGAAAGAATGAATCTGAATGAAGAAAACACTAAGGCAGCTCCAGAAATAGTTGAATTCCAGAAATAATCTGAGAAGGTATTACTACAGATGAAAGACACCTTGAATGACCACCGACATTTTAGGTTATCAGAGATCTTTAAAGAAAAAGAATGCATCGAAGTAAGAATAGGGGACTTCAACATTGACTGTGTTCTTTATGAAGAAACACCAGTGAACATTATGCCAGAGAGAACTTGGGAAGCTATAGGAAGGCCTGCTATGATCCCTTCATTAAGAGGAATAGGGCTACTCAGAGGAAAACTGGTGAACCTATGTGGAAGGCTCACTCAGATATATATGAATGCTAATGGGACTTCGACAGAGGAAGATTTTGAGATTATCAAGTTTATTGAGGACAACGCCCCATTTAATATGTTACTTGGAAAACCTTGGATTGAGAGAGATCAAGCCAAAAATAAGGAAGAATAAAAGGTTTTAGAACAGCAAAGACAAGAGTTAACAGATTTCATGACTAGAAGGATCGCGCAGTTGATTGAAGAACAGGAGAACAAATCGAAGCTATTTGTCATCCGGATCCCAGATGTCAAAGTTGCAAGAGCACTAGAGGACTCACAGAAGATTGCAGTATCTGTCTCAAATATAAAAGAAGTATTACCCTTGAGTCTTAGGAGAGAATATCAGCAGCACAAAGTGACCATGTCCAAGGAAAATAAGAATCAGAATGAGAAGAGAATCATCGAGACGAAGCTCACTGGAAAGAAGGCTAGGAACCTAAGTAAAAAGAGAGCTAAGATCGACAGGATACAAAATATTCCAGAGGGAACCTCGCAGAATGGAAAACTTGTAGAAATTGAACTTCACCGAGATATTAGACCAGCGACATAGGCCACTTCGTCGAGGAGAAGCAATATAGTCATTGGAAGCCGATATAACCGTTCGATTGCCGCTCCAAATGGGTCGAAAATCATTGATGGTTCACCACTAGACCGTCAGACCATGCCATAATGGACAGAACATGAGTTAATGATGCCTCATACCCGCTGCAAGCAGATCATTTCTAAGTTTCTTACTTACTCTGTCGCGCCACGCACTGAGAATACTTTTTTCTAACTAAGAATTTGAGCCCACGGCCTGAGATTATTTTTCATTGTGATCAGTGCCTTGTTCACGTACCCTACATTGCAGTCTCTGAATTCAGCTCACACCTGATCTAATTGACCTCGATCTTGTATGTCGGACAAGCTCAGCGTCGTAGAGAAAGTAGTCGAAGAATTTTTTATTCACTTAATGACTGAGAGAGTCATGTTGGAAAGAAGGATGTCTACAGGTGTGCAAGCATCATCAACAAGAGGAGTCCAAGCTTCTCCCTCAACTTCTCGTAGAGCAGGAACTTCCAAAACCATGGCAGAGACAAGAACAAAGCACAGAGACGACATTGAGGATGCCAAGCTTATTCCGCGCATTCTGTCGGATTACCTACCACCTCTCAGCGGTGCCATAAACTGTGACAGTGTCCCTCGAGACTTCGAGTATACTTTAATCATCGCGTACCTTCCGAAAGGGGTGCATACAGTTCATGCCGACCAAGATAAGATCGCAACATTGAAGTTTAGTGACTTCAACCTTGGTGACCAGAAGGATTACAGCATGCTTTCCCTGCACAAGTATCTAACTAGGACTGAAGGAAAGAATTCCAAGATCATCCTGCATTCATGGACCTAGAACCTCGTGTAGTCCACGCTGCTCAATGTGATGAATATTCTGCACTTCGTACGACATCAAAAGGTGAATGCATATGTAAAGTTATTGTTGTCGTGCTATCATGGTGGATACCTATGGTTGAACCAATGCATCACTGTATATCCAACCTTGATCAATCGGATCACAGGGCTTAGTATGCAAGGCCCTGACCCACAGGAGTTCTACCATGTAAAGACCTCAGACCGAGCATTAGTACAAAGAATTAAAGAAACTTATGGAGATTTCGAGAAGGGAACACGAGGCTACAAGGTAGCCTCTATCCACAGTGGCGCAGTGTGCCTTTCCTATCAGCTGATCACAAGCAAGATAGTTCACAAGAATAGACCAACTCAAGTAACTGGATTCATGGTCGACCTCGCAGGGAAGTGCACATAGGGACTACAAATGAACTGGTTGCAGTACCTTGTCAATCAACTAGATCTTGATTGTAGATAAGTGCAAGATCAAGGGTATGAGTTCCACTTTAGTTAGCTTCTCATACTAATCGCTTTCATTTCCTGGGAGCTACCAGAAGGCGCCACTTTCCCAGATATCAAACCCTTCGAACCACTAGCCGTGAAGTTTTGTACGTTGTGGTATTCCAGCAACATGAACAAGCAGTAGCAGTCCAATTTTTTCTTCCATGCCTATTACAACCAGTTGATGATCGCAATCCAGTCTACACCATGCATCACCCCAAACACACTTCACAATTTTAGACCCTTAATGAAATTCAGTGCGGACCGCCACTTCACCTATATTACAGTGCGCACTGATGAGCATAAACAACAGCTCCAGTCATATTACAAGTTGACAGAAGATGACTTGGAGGAGATTACCAAGGAATGGTCGGAGGACCTCCTTGTTCTAGTGGAACCCACATAGATGTCTGACGTGGATAGTCCTGAAACTATGTTGGAGATACCTGGACCAAGCAAGATGAAGAAAGATGATGAAGTACATGATGTCCATAACACATTGGCGAAGACCAGTTTGATCTCACCTGAGCAGGGAGATGATGGTGGAGATCTAGGTGAAACAGAATTTGAGAAAAACAAAGGTGAAGTTACTCTGCCTAAAGAGGAGGATGATCCATCCAAGAAAAGGAAGGTTACCCCACCAAAGCCTTCATCCCGAAAGAAAGCTAAAGCCACCAGGACTACGTTTAAGACTACCCTCACCACAGATGACTTCGACTTCTTAGTCATTGCATTGAATGATGCTTCACTGGAGATTGCAGAAAAGAAAGAAGCGAAGTAGGAGGAGGTATTCAGCTGAATCAAAGGTGAACTTCAAGAGGTGCAGCAGGCACTACAATCCAGCAGTGCAATTTCTATTTCACCCTCAATAAGTGGAACAGAAGAACTAGGAGATGAGTCAACCCAATTGCACTAGATCACCGATAAAGTTGAAGCTCGCCTTTGACGACCTCAAAAAGAGACAATGCAAGCCACCCAAGCTTTGGCACAGGCACAGGAATATCTGCTAGAACAATGCAGTAATGTAGAATGAGAAAAACTAGATCTTCAAGAAAAGTGGGAGGAAGAGAAAGCAGTGCTACAGCAAGACAAGGAACAGTTGCTCGCAGAGCAACTTGAAGTACAGGAACAAGTTCATAGAGCACTTCGCTCTGTGACTGTCATCAAAGTCCAGACAGAAGAACGGGTCCCACAGCAGGTGGCACAATTGGAAGGAGTGATCTAGCAACTTCAGCAGTGCATCGCAGACTTGGAACTTCGCATTGTGCCTGAGACCCCTCAAGAAATAAGAGATCTAAGAGAGGCAATTTCCCGCAGTGCAATTGGCTGATTAAAATCCTTTGCTTTGGAATACAAGCAGTTGAGCTCTAGAAGCACTCATAAGTATGAAAACCTCACGAAAAATCCAGAGTTACAGGCGTTAGAGTCGCAGCTCCAACACGCAAAGCAGCAGGTAGACACGTTACAAGCGCAGCTGAAGGCCTTGTCACCAGTCGAGAGAATGAAGAGGTTTCCAGAGCTACGCACGGCCCAACATAAGGTACACATGCTTCAGAGTAAAGTAATGGAAGTCTCTCAAGGACTTCAACTAGTGCAATAAAAGGCATCCCAACTGTTCACCGAAGTTGAAAACCAAGGTGTAGAACTTGAACAGGTTGTGAGTACATCAGAACAACATCTAGAGGGACCAGTTAGTGATGCACTCATCCAAGAGTTCACTGAACAAGAGGTCATTGCACTGCAGAAGGTCAAAGCAGCTCGAGCCAAGCTCGAGGTGTTTGAAGTAGAATTTCTCAGACCAGAGTGACTCAGGATGAGTCACAGGTGAGTGTTGGGGGCCTGTTGTCCCTTGACCAAGTTTTGAATTTACTTGGTCATATTTGACCATTTTTTGGACTTCGACAACCTGTCAAATATGGAGCTCTAGACGAAGTAGAGATCAAGGGATCTGGGCCCACTTTTGGGTCCCTTTTTGGGTTTTGGGACAATGTAATGGGAAAGGGATGTCGGCCCATGGGTTTACCCACATTTAGGCCCACTTTTGTAATGCATAAATAAACATCTAGGCATTTAGTAGAAAGGGGGGTTTTTATATGTGTGATGTAAGATACATGTTAATAGTCTATGTAAGTGTTATGTGCATGACTGTAGAAGGTTTATAGATCTAAGTGAAAGCTATTGTAGAAGTTATAGAAGGCTTTGTGATGTAAGCGCAAGGAAGAAGGATCTAGCGAGCTACGTAGATCTTCTATCCTATGCAAGGAAGGTTTTTTGGTGGGTTTGTGCCTATAATGGATTGGAGACACTAATAAAGAAGAAGAGTTGGTGGACGTAGCCCCAAGGTGGGGGTGAACCACGTAAATATGTGTGTTATGCTCTGTGCTTTGACTTGATGTGTTTATCTATGCTTTGGCTAAGTGCTTTGATATATTTAGATAGGTCTACTTATGCTTTGTGCTTCAATAGATGTATATGAATAGTATATCTGATATGTATGAATATGCTTAGTGTTGATATACTATATCTAACCTGTTTTACTATTGCTAAGTGTTAAATTACCTTATATCTAAGTGAATATTGTGATGCTCTATCTTATCTGCGAAGTATAATAAGGGTTGAATATTGATGAATAATTGATGCTAAGTGTTCTATAAGAAATATAATCACAGATCTGTGTCCCAGCTAAATTTGCAGACACCTGAGTCTTGCAGCCACCCTTGCCTCTACCTCGGGTGAGACTTCATCTACTTCACAAGTGTTGCTGAAAGGTCGGTAGTTAGGGTTTTTTTGGTGCGTTGTTGTAGCGTTGAACCCTGGGTATACCCCTATGCCAACAAGTAAGCTATCTCCAATGTGTATGTCCACTAAGATAAAACCAAGGGTGAGCATCACACCATGCACTCCACAAATCATGAAGCACCCCTATGCATGGTGTAAACACTTTCAAAGTAACCCTAAAAGATAACATTTTCCATGTGTCTTTCATATTTCTTTCAAAATAGTAGATAAATGTGTATTTGATGTAGTTTGTATTG
>ML827666.1:0-12695 GCA_009831015.1 Picea engelmannii | reverse complement strand
TAAGAGGGGTGAACTCCTTTATCAATTGCTATGCATATGTGTTTATGTTCAATGTTTATGTTGCTATCTATGTGTATTTTGCATAAGTAATCCTTAATTTATGTGTTGCAAACTGATCCATTTGCTTTAAACACATGACATTTCACTTGCAATAATTATTCAAGTTTTTCAAGTCTTCTTCATTTTTAGATCAATATCCCATTGAATCTCTGCAATTACTAAACACTTCTGCAATGTTTCCTTTTTTCATGTACTCAGACGAAATAATCAAATCGTTGATGCTCAATCTAATCTGGCAACCACTCTAGAGTCGGGTTTGTTGGTTTTCAATGGTCTCACACAACTAAGCCCCGTTCCATGATCCTGTCACCCAACCTGCAAGCACTAGACAATTGGCGGCCAGCTAACCTGTTCGCTATTGACACATGGATTATGAATTTTTCCACCAGCATGAACCTTTCACATCACAACACCTCTCTCACTCTGACTCCACCCCTTGGCACTTGGATCTGGGCCCTCACGCTTCTTCATCTCACCTCTCGTCACCTTGAAGTTCCCTCTTTCACCTCAACGCGTGCCACTATATCCACACCTTCCATTTCCCCCGACTTGGGAAGTCACTTCAACACTCTTCGGGTTGCATCAGATTGTTGTAACAAGACCTGGAGGGTGACGAATTCGCTTGACATGACTTCATGGGAGTACTATCCATTTAATTCGGGCAATGTGAGTAGTACCAAGATCAGCAGAGGGCATGATAGCAATTCATGTGTCCATCCAAAAATGGGTAAAAGAAGTCGTCCTTTGAATCTTGCGCAGATGATGGACCATATCAAAAGAAGCATGGTGCATCTCTTGGGCCTATTTCATACTCCAAAGAAGAGAGATAACTCTACCCCTCCTCCGATCACATATATTGTCTCTTGCATCATTCATACGTCAGGCAGTGAAAGCAATCTTAGCAAAATGAGAAGGAACACAAGTAGTCATCGCGCCATCTCAGTGGAAGAACATAATGAATTGGTTAATACGGTGCAAAATCTGCAAATCAATCTTAGAGACCTCTCAACTCAAGTGCTAACCATAACGGAAATCACCATCCAGCAACAGAAAGAGCACCAACGAACAAAAGACGAATGTGAGGCACTAAGGCAACAGATAGCTAATCTACAGTTCGAGGATGGACCTGTTTCATCTTTGGCTTCCCTAACATCATATGCAGCCATCTCTGATGAAGCCTCTTCTCCTGGACCTCAACCACGAGACCTAAATATGAGGCTACCAGCAGAAGGAGAACCTCCAACACCGGACAAGAAAAATATATAAGTGTATGCTCTGTTTAACATTTTTTTGTTAGGCTCTTACTGCATGATTTTCACTGTAAAATCTTTTGATCAGCTTTAGAATAGTAGAAAGTCTCGCCTCCGCTCACCACATACCTACCGGGAGCCTACAGGGAGGCAAATTTTGTGTTTACAGGTCCTGCAAAACACTTTTTGTACTTCTCTTGTGATTATTCGCAACTTTTTAATATATATATTTTCTCTAGTTTTTCTTAAAAATAATAATAATAATGAAAAAAAACTCTAAACATATGTTTAGTTAAATGGTATATAAAAGTGGATAATAATTATCTATTAAAAAGGAATTTTAAAAGTTAGTTATGATATATTAAATTTACATATAAAAACTTTATTAAAGTAGTACAAAATTGTTTTGATGATTTCCATTTAATTCCATTAACAATTCAAAGATTTATTTTTTTTCCCAACGGGAAAATTTCACAATTATATATTATATAATTTGTTTTCATAACAAAAGGTTACAATCACTAACTACGGAAAATCTGTTGAAAAGAAGATATAACATTCGCCTATAGCGGCCTATCGACCTGCAAAGGGAGAAAGTTCATATGGAAAGAGTGACAGAGAGTGGAAGCTACTAGGTAACTGAAGAGTGAGCTATCGAAACAATAAATTTTAGAAGTATAAGAGAGAATTCTGAGACCACGTGATAAAAAAAACTCCAACTTTCATATCAAGAAAGTCCTTTGAGGAAGCAGGTAAAAAAATTGATCTTAGAAAAGAGTTAGAAAGAGGGAAGGGCCCTCATGTCCATTAATCCAAAGGTTGTAAGATAGGATACCCTCTTTTTTTTTTCCGAAGCATTGTCTTTGAAAGTTGATCAGCAAATTTGTTGTGCTCACAATAAATGTGATTGAAGATGAGTTTTTTGAAAGTGAGTTGTAGAAGTCGAATTATGTCCTTCCAAGACGAGAGGGAGATTGCTTGTAGATCGCCCTTGTTTCTCAGCCATTCAATAACAATTCTGGAATCCTCGAGAACCTGGAGGGCATCAATGTGGAGTATAGAGGCCAAGTATAGTGTGGCCTAGGCACCCAAAAGTTTTGCCTTGGTATTGGTGCCCGGACACAGTTGAAATTCCATTTATAAAAAGTGTTTTGCGAGATTTTGATTAACCCTCCAGCTCCACTCTGAGAACCATTTGAAAGTGTTTCTCCATCGAACCAACCTGTAGGAGTGTCATCTAAATCAAGGCCCTTCTTTATGTGATGTAATCTTGGCTTTCTAGTGTGTGCTTCCTTCCAAGAGTTAATAATTCCAAGGGCTTTGTATGTTGCAACACTTATGGAAGGGGTCCCATTTTCAAATATAGTTTTATTCCTTTCCAACCATATAGGCTAGCAAATTAGAGGTGGGAGATGCAAGAGCTTGCATTCCCTTTGGGCCCAAGAGTCAAAACAGTCCAAGAGCTCATTCCCATCCCAAATGGATTGAAAATTTAGAGCCAAAGTGATTTTATCCCATACCTATCTTGTAAATAAGCACTTTATAAAAATGTGATCTGCAGATTCAGAATCAGAGAGGCAAAGGTGGCAATAGTTTGGCCCAGACCGACCCCTTTTTGGAGGATATCCTAGGTATTTAGTTTATATGCAGTCATCAACTAGGTAAAGTGTTTGATCTTGGGCAGAATGTGCCAGGACCAAATGTGCTTTCGGCATCCTCTGGCATCTGCGTGCCCTTGTGAATTAATGATAGCTGCATATATGTTTTGAATAGTGGGAAAGCCTGATCGATTGCCCCCCAACCACTAGAGATGATCTTTCGATTCTAAAAGATGGATACCCGAATGTGATAAGGTTGAGCATAAATTATTCCATTCGTGTGATAGCTCAAAGTTGAGGCCAAGTGTTGCGCTGGTGATCCAGGTATCAGGTAGATAATCCGATCTGGTAGTATCACAGATTTGGTATAGATACCAGCAATTTTTTATATGAAGTCCAAACTCTCCACAACAAAAAATCATGATTGAAAAATTGTCCAATGTAAAACAATGTAAATTTATTTGTAAACTTTTATTTCTCATTATTTCATTATGATCTAATATGATTATAGTGATTAAAGAATTTCGATGAAACTATAACTACTTTGTGATTTTTTTTTTTATATTCACATGGTTACAATTACTTCTTCTTTTTTTTATCATCAACTTTATGATTTTTTTTATTTTTTTATTTTTTTATCATCAACTTTATGATTTTTTTTATTTGGAGTTGATTTACTTTGTGATTTTCATGATTTGGAGTTGATTTACTTTGTGGACTTTTTTATTTGGAGTCGATCTTGATTTGTTATTTTCTCAATTTAAACTTGATGAGGAAGAAAGTTTTTTAGAATCATTGAATGTTGACATAGTTCAATTGGACAATCAAATCACATGAAAACCCCAACTTATTCATATAAAGTAACCATGAACAATCAAATATCATTTAAAAAAATCAAATATACTCATAATTGTTTTTTAAAGTTTACCAAAAATTTGTCAAACTACACCCATTACATGAGAAAAGATGCATCATACATATATTGGATAACTTATATTTAATGCTCTATAACTTTTTCCCCATAGAAAGTCTATTAGCTTGTATCATATTTGAGTAATATTCTCATGGTAAAAAGAGATATAACTGCTTTATAATTTTTTTCCCGTAGAAAGTCTATTAGTCTGTATCAAATTTGAGTAATATTATGGTACAAAGAGATATAATTGCTTTATAGCTTAAGCATAAAATCCTATCTTTTCTTAATCCACAAACTTGGTATACCCTTGGTTTGACAACTTTGGACATCCTTGTCCATAAAATCATAAAGTAATGTAAGCACCTAATTCATATTAAAAAATATTTAAAGAACTTGTTTTCATTTTTCATAAAATTTATTTTAAAAAATAAATTAAAAACCAAACCTATTATAATTATAATAAATTCCACCAACGTAACCACCCACGCTTGAGTGTAGAATCTAATTCACTTTTAATAGAAGTGTAGTTACCAAGTTTTTCATTCTCTTTTATGAAAAGTCACTAAATCGTTTTGAAAAGTATGATATATAATTTATAATATATATAAAAAAAAAATTTATCATATAGAGATGGATGATGATGATGTTGATTTTTATCATAAAGAGAATTATATTTTTATAATGTTATTTTTATAGCTAAACATATTATAAATGAGAATATTAATATTATTATGGTTTTAGTAAACGAGGAGATTATGAAAAATAGTAAAATTATAAAATTGGGGAAGTTATATATTATATTATTGAGTATAATGTAAGTTATAAGGAAATTGTGCTCATCCTCTACCTTCTTTGTATCACAATGTTTACAAATTTTCTCATTCCAAAGTGTTTTTTGGCTATTCTATTAACCACTTTCACTCTGGAGGAGGTTATGAGCATTAACCTTGATTTTGGAATGTTTATTTTGTTTTTTAAATTCAAAATATTGGAAAAATAGTTTTGGTTAACCAAATTAAGATGTAAAATATTTGTAATATTTCAACTTCCTCTTATTAAAAATATCACGCATTCCACATCTTATCTTTAAACTTAATAAGAATGTAATATTTAATATTGTTAAAATTATTAATTTAATTATCTTCGTTTATGTTTACAAAGGCTACCCATAGTTAATTGATAACTATTCTATTTCATAAGAAATGTGTAAGACTTAAATCCATTTCCTTGTGTTATTTATATAGAGTTGAGATTTAGGGGTACTAGCATGGGTAGGGGGCGGGGTCATCCATGGCCTTAATGGACATCCAACTCTATCTTTCGCTTGGGGAATAGGAGAAGCAACAAACAATGAAGTAGTCTTCCAAGGAATTAAAATTTTGAGCAACATAACTTCCTAGTCAGTGCTCATTCTTGATGACTCCCACATTGTCCTCTCTACACTTTGAAACAAGACTCAATTGTCCTCCTCACAAATACATCAGAATCTCGAAAGAATAAAGCCTCTCCTCCAAAGATTTAGTGGCACTAGCATCTTCCATGTCAAAAAAAATCAAAACGAGGAAGTGGATGGTATGGCCATCTTAGGGGTGGATCTAAGAGTGGGCACAATCATCCTAGAGAAAGAAAAAGGATATAAAAAATCCTCAATCCATATCCTATGATCAGGCTAGAACATTTACATAAGTGTAAAAGGGTGAACAAGCGTAAATTTAGGGGGTTCAAGAGTAAGGAGGGGATCCTTCACCCCCCCACTCCCACCATTTCATGTCGCCCCTTCTTTCTCCTCACCAAAAAAGGATGACACCTTTTTGTCTTTGTTGTGTGGCCCCTCCCTTCTCCTCACCACTTAAGGATGACATTGTTTTAACTCCCTTGTGCAGCCCCTCCTATCTCATGCCCCCTTCCTCCATTCTCCCCTCATTCCTTCCTAACCCCACAAACCTCTCTCCATTCTTTCTCCTCATGTCCACTCTATCTCTAATGCTCATTCCATCCCCCAACTAGATCTTCACCCTCTACCACCATGGAAGGAGGTTGATTCCCTTGTTGATGTTGTGTACTTACTAAAGAAGTATGTTCCCTAAAGCTGGCCCCAAGCAACTCCAATCAAGAGTGCAACAATACCTAGGAAAGAATCCATTGCTCTACTATGTAAATTGCTCGTAGGAAATCCCAATTGGATAATTGATTAGGGACAACGAAGGAGAAGAGGGATACTTGCAAATTGTAGATAGAGGGTAGACTACAAGATTCTAAGCAAGGGAGGAAGGAAAACAATGTTGGCTTGGCATGCATGCCTCTCTCAAGAAAACATGGAATTGGAGTAGTTGGTAACAACTCTCTCAGACCTAGTCACTCAAATTTCCAATTTCATAGGGTACCCTATGATGGAGAGAATGCAGTTGAGCCCTCCTATGTGGTAGAACCATAGATCGGCATCCAGGTGGAAATGTAGCTAATGAATCCTTGAGATATTAGTTTATATGTTGTGTTGATTTCTATTTATAGTCAGTAAGTTTGTTAAATAGTGTACCTATGGTATTTGGGGTAGAAGAACAATTGTAATTTTGATTAAAAACCTCATTGTGCGAAGTCTCTCCTCTATTGAGTGAAAATTGCCCAATTTTGTAATATATTTTGAACGTTGTTCAAGTTAAGCTAAAGCAAGTATCCTCTAATACAAATATAACCATTGTTGTGAAAAAAATATAAACTTGAGATATACAACTATTTATAAATTACTAAAAAAATTAGACGTATAAAAAAAATTGATCTTACTACAAATTTAAATTAATATGATAAAAATGTCATTTCTAAAAAGATAAACATATCATGAAATTATAAAATCAATTTTTTTCATGTAGCCAAGCACCCCACCCTCCAACCCATAAATAAGGGTAAGATATTCTTCAAGGCTCACAATCTTAATAATAATCAACTCACAAAGAGTGAAACATGTTACAAGTAAGATTTGAACTTAGGTAAAGAGATAACATTTTCCTTCCTAACTACTTAAACTGAACTCAAATATATATAAAAATGAAACATGTTACAAATAATATTCCAACTTAGGTAAGTGTAAGGTACCATATGTAATATAATATGCATGAACTAGAATATTCAACAAATATCAATGGAACAACAAAATATTGAGAAGAGCAATACCAGAAATAATACCTTTATTCAAAGAAAACAATGTTCACTTGCCTATTCGAGGGGGAAACCTCTAGCATAGCAAATCTCTATTACAATAATTCTCAATACAAATCTTTCTCATGCCTTCTACTCTTATTTATACTAATTCTATATTCTAAAGAACATTCTAGAAGAAGAAGCTTCTATTAAGTCTCCTTACATTGACTTGTTCATATTTATTAAATAGGCCTTATTGAATAATGTCAACCTTTATTAGATGGAAAATATATTATTCTATCTACGTGAGGGGTTAGGGAGGTCAGGTCCCTAACATGCCCACCCCCTTGAAAAAGAGCCTTGTCATCAAGGCTTAAGATGAGGAAATTGTTCCAGAATGGTAGTTGACTCCCAGGTGGCATATTTTGGTGGAGTATCCTTCCATTGAACTAAAAATTCCTTGATGGTGCGCTGAAAAAGACAACACTCGTGTTGGTCCAATATGGCTTGTGGATGCAACCAAATGGAACCTTCTTCATCCAACCCTCGTAGATTTTTTTGGGTGTGGCACTTGGTGCCAATCACTTTCTTCCAACATGAGACATGAAAAACAAGATGTAGCTTGGAGTGACTGGGCAAGGCTAACTGATATGCCACTGGTCCAATGCATTTGAGAATAGTATAAGGACCATAAAATTCCAGGGAAAGTTTTTGACACTACTGGGATTTTAGTGAATTCTTCTTGTACGGTTGTAGACAGAGAAACACATGGTCCCCTTCAACAAATTGACGTTCAGAACGATCATGATCTTCCTATTGCTTCATGCAGTCCCGAGCCATGACCAAATTTTCTTTGAGAGTACAAAGAATGGTCATGTGGTCAACCTCCTAAACCTTTGAGACACCCGACATGTATGGAAGAATCGATGGTGGCTTCTATCCATACATTGCTTCAAAGAGTGTCATGCAAGTGGAAGTATGGTAAGAGGTGTTGTACCACCATTCAACTAGTGGTAACCATCAAATCCACTGATGTTGTATGTCGGTGAAAAGCACCTCAAATATGTTTCCAAACATTTGGTGACCGCTTCCACTTGGCCATTAGTCTGGGGATGATAGCCTATGCTAAGATACAATTGGGTGCCATGGAGCCTGAATAATTCTTGCCAGAAATTGCTAGTAAAAGTTGGATCTTAGTCAGAAACAATAGAGTGAGTCATTCCATGGAGTTTGAAGATATTATCCATACAAAATTGAGCCATCGTGGATGTTGTAAACGGGTGTTGAAGAGCACAAAAATGAGCATACTTGGAAAGACGATCGACTACCATCATGATGACTGACTTATTGCGCTATTTGGGTAAGCCAACCATAAAATCCATAGAAATATCCACGAAAATAGTAGGTGGAAGTGGAAGTGGTTGAAGTGTTCCCAAAGGTTTGAAAATCTATCCCTTATTGTGTTGACATGTGTCACATTCAGCCACAAAGGTGTGGATGGTATGTTTCATACCATCCTAGAAGAAAGAACATTTGAATCGTTCATAAGTTTTAATAAAACCTGAATGACCCATGGTAGATGAAGCATGAAACTCGGAGAGCACCGTGGATTTAAGGGTCGACTGTTTGCTTAAATATAGGTGACCTTTATAGTGAAACTTATCATTGTTCCAAGTGTACCCTGGAAGAGCTTGGAGATCATGTTGCAGTTGTTGGATTAAGATGGAAATTTTTGGGTCTTACAACCATTCCTAACGAACAACCTGAAGCCAATCAACAAAAATGAATGAGAGGGAAAATACAGACCCTTCTTCTTCATGTTTCCTGGAAAGAGCATCAACCACCACATTTTCTTTTCCCTTCTTGTAAATGATCTCATAATCATATCCAAACAAGTCGGTCACCCATTTTTGTTTCTCTGGGGATGAAATATGTTGTTCCATGAAGTACTTGAGGCTTTGATGATCCGTTTAAATTTTTAAGCGTCGTCCCAATAGATAAGGGCGCCAAAGATCCACTGCATGCAAAATAGCCAACATTTCCTTTTCATAGATCAATTGGCCCAAATGTCACTCCGACAATTGTTTGTTGGTAAAAGTCAAGGGTCGTATATCTTGCATAAGGACTACCTTAATTCCTCTCCCTGATGCATCACATTCTAGAACAAAAGTCTTGGTGAAATTAGGTAGGGCCATTACAGGAGTAGTGCACATAGCTTTTTCCAAGTCTTGGAAGGATTGGTCAGTGGTTGGAGTCCAATTGAAAGCATTCTTTTTAAGGAGAGTTGTTAGAGGAGTCACGATTTTTCCATAATTCTAAACAAACTTGCGATAATAGTCCATTAAACTCAGGAAACCATGAATAATTTTAAAAGTTTTAGGGCGAGGCCAATTCTGCATAGCTTCAAATTTCTTAGGATCCACCCGTATACCATCCTTGCCAAGATAATGACCCTGGTACTCAACTTTAGAGACGCCAAAAGAACATTTAGGCGATTTGAGGAAAAGTTTGTTCTTGGAGAGGATATGGAGAACTTGTTCCACATGGGTGAGATGGGCTTGCCAAGTTTTACTATATATGAGAATACCATCAAAGAAGACTATCACAAAGTGATGGAGGAAAGGATAAAAGGCATTATTCAAGAGACTTTGAAAAGTGGAGGGGGCATTACAGAGACCAAAGGGCATGACAAAGAACTCACTAGTGGCCCTCATGAGTGTGAAATGCAGTCTTGGGAATGTCTTCCTCTTTTGTACGTATCTAGCGGTAACCAGAACGAAGGTCAAGTTTGGTAAAGTATTGAGCTCCACTGAGTTCATCTATGACATGAATGGGAAATTTGTCCTTGACAGTAAGTTTGTTGAGGGCACGAAAATCAGGACACATGTGCCAAGTTCCTTCCTTCATGAGGACCATGACAATAGGGGAATAATAAGGGTTGGTACTGGGATGGATAACACCCGCTTCTAGAAATTCTTGGATAATTTTCTCAATTTCATTTTTTTGAGCAAAGGGATGGTGATAAGGGAACACATTGGGAGGAAGACTACCTATAATTAAAGGAATGGAATGGTCATGGTCGCCGCATGAGGGGGGAAGGACCTGGGGAGTTTGGAAAATATTGTGATGTTGGGAAATGATAGATTGAAGGTTGGGGTGCATAGAGGGGGTCTCAACTGCTTGAATGGAATGGAGTTGGAAAATGATGCCAGAATGCACTTTTTTTAGTAAATTTTCCATGCAGTGGGAACTAATGATCTCTGGAGAGCTTGTTGTAATGCCTTGGAATTTATACTATTGGCCTTCCTGTTGGAATTTCATAGTCAAATCCTTAAAATCCATGGTTATGGGACCTAGAGTGCGTAGCCATTCAAGACCAAGCACAATGTCACAACCACCCATATCAATAGAAAACATGTGATATTTCAAGTTATACTGACCAATTTGTATGCACACATTTTCACAACGTCCCCCACGTTTCATGGAACCACCATTGGCAATCATGATTTGAAAATTGTTGACAACGTGGATATAACAATTGGTTTCTTAAGCAAGGCGGCGATGAATGAAATTATGAGTGTTGCCATTGTCGACTAAGATGATGAATTTCATGTGCTTAATGTAACCAATCAATTTGAGGGTTTGGGGAGTAGAAAAGCTAGTGAGAGCATTCAACAAAATCAGTGGTTCAAGTTTGGGAGGATCAGTGGGTGGCATAAGATCATCTGAATGGGGTAGTGATGCCTTAGGTGAAACCTCAACATCTTCATCAGAAACATCCTCCGAAATAGCCATAAAAAAATTATTTTCTTTACACTTGTGCCCAGGAAATTATTTCTCATCACAATTATAGCAAAGACCCTTGAGTTGGTATTCAACCGTTTCCTCCCGTGTTAATTTTTGTACCTTGAGAGTGGCTGGAGGGGCAGGATTGGGGGTCGAGTGCAGGGAATAAAAGAGGATTTTTTTGTTCTGGGAAAATATGACATGTTGTGCCTCCTTGGCGCATTTAGTTACTTCCAACCAAGTTTGGGGGCGAGCCATGAGGACCTGGGCTCAGATTTCATCCTTGAGGCCACTAATAAAAAATTCTTGAAAGAAGGCATCAATCATACCCTCCATTCGAAAATCCAAGTGCTCGAAGGCAACGATAAAATATTCCATTGTTCCAGACTGTTTCAACTTAGTCAAACAACCTAAATGGTGGGTGTCTATGTCAAAGCGTTCATATAACTCAACAACAAACTGTGTCTAAGAAACATACCCTTGGTGTGCATTTCTACGTCATTGCCACCATTGCCATCATTCTGGATACAAATAGAGAACGTCGTAACGAAGCTTGGTCAAGTCATCGATAATGCCATGTAGGGAAAAATAGTGTTTCATCTGAGTGACATAGGTTGTTGGATCTGATCCATCAAATTTGTTCACCTCAAACCTGGGAAGATAGGGGTCACGATTATAATGAAATTTTAGAGGATTGGAAGAGTCTGCACCTTCGGCTTGGGGTTTGGGCCAAAGGAGAAAGGAGCCTTGGATAGGAATTGTTGGAAACTGGAATGGAGTTCCTCTATTCGGCTAGAGAGTTGTTCTTGGATGTGGTCCATTTTGGCATGAATGGTAGTAATGTCATTATTCAGTTTTTGATTGGTTTCGTCTTGACGAGTGGGGGGCATTATGAGATGAGGGGTGGGTCCGCGGGCAAAAATGTAGATAAGTGATATATACCACTACGATAAGGGAAACGAGAGGAAACCAATATGATAAATGCCAAATAAGGGTGTCAGGAAGGGGTCGGGTCTATGGGAAAAAAGGCTTGAAAACGATAGGTACCAATGCGATGAGGGAGAAGAGAGGAATCCAATGGGATAAGTGCCAAATAAGGGTGTCGGGAAGAGGTCGAGTCTATGGGAAAAAAATGCTTGAAAATGATAGGTACCACTGCGATTAGAGAAAATAGAGGAATCCAATGGGATAGGTCTACTCTAGGGGAACTACTCTAGGGGTATAGATTTTGTTTGATGCGGTACTACTCTAGGGGTACCAACGGGGGTTACAGAGGTTTCCAACAAGGGAGAAACTTAGGTTTCTATGCAACCACATGAAACCGTTTGTATTGCTTGCATGTAGTCTTACCCACCGCAGTTTCACTCATCGAACAATAGATATTTGTGCTTTAAAGACGTTGATAGTACACGTCTCTACTATGGACAAAAATTTACCCACAATTCCTGCCAAGGAAAGTGCTCTGATACTACTTGTAAGGTACCAGATGTAATATGATATGCAAGAACATAAGTATTCAGTAGATATCAATGGAACAACAAAATATTGAGAAGAGCAATACTAGAAATAATACCTTTATTCAAAGAAAATAATGTTCACTTTCCTCTTCGAGGGGGAAACCTCTAGCATAGTAGAACTCTATTACAATAATTCTCAAGAAAAATCTTTCTCATGCCTCCTACTCTTATTTATACTAATTCTATCTTCTATAGAACATTCTAGATGAATATCTTTCTAGAAGCGAAAGCTTTTATTAGATCTTCTTACATTGACTTGTTCATATTTATTAAATAGGCCTTATTGACTAATGTTGGCCTTTATTACATGGAAAATATATTAGTCTATATACGTGAGGGGTTAGGGAGGTTAGGTCCCTAACATAAAGAGATAACATTTTTCCTCTTTAACTATTTAAACTAAACTCAATTAATAATAAAATTAATTACATAA
>ML827665.1:26076-45883 GCA_009831015.1 Picea engelmannii | reverse complement strand
GTTGATTCCTTGTCTCGCACCCTAAAATCCAGTGGCAAACCCGTGGACTGAGTCGTGTCTCCTGTGTGTCCTGTGAACCCAGTTTAGCCACATTGCAGAGACGAGTCCGTACCTGAACCGTTCTTGGGTTGCAACCTTCTATTTTCCTGAGTGGTGTTGACCAGTTACCGTTGTTGTCAACTGTACCTTGCTGGAATTGAGTCGAAAGTGGCTAAAGAATCGGGTTGCCAGGCCCGTGGTTGAAGAGGCAGGTTGTCAGGCCTGTGAGCAGCTCTCTCTAGGTAAGAGAGTCCGTTGGGAAGTGGTTTTATCCCAGAGAGAGTCCAACACCAGCTATGGATCTCTGAGAATTCTTGATCCGGCTTGTTACCGAGACCCAGAGAGGGAGGTGAAGCACCGATGGACTGTGCTTGTGAAGGTGTATACTCCTGGGTGGAACATGCATGTGGGGAATGAGAGTCCATGAATAGTGGGCATAAGAAGGCTCCTCGAGAGAATCCTTCTGGTTGCTCTATGCAGTTTTCCTGTAACCTCAGCTTAGTCTAGGATTCCCTTGCCTTGGGTGGAGCTTAGTCCCAGCTCGGGGGTGACCCACTGCTAAGTGTGATGAGAAACGTGGTCTAAGGCTGGGAGTTTCGTGGAAGCTCTACACATAGTTGGTGGAGTTACTACAGTTTCAAAGATAAGTATCATTATGTGTTTAATTTCAATTAAAATGCATGTCTGTGATGCTTGTAATATTATCATGTATTCCATTGCAATGATATTTACTGTTAATTCCATTAATTTTGTATGTTAGCAGTAATACTGTGATTACTTTGTATTGTTGGTTAAATTTCATTAAATTTGTTAATTTGATTTAATATGCATGTTATATATATAAGTATGAAAATGTTCCACGTAGTAGCGTTGCTCGGCAGTGGGGTTGATGGCCGGGGACATTACAATATGGTATTAGAGCCCAAGGTTTCAACGCTAATCCTGGATGGGCCAGATAAGTGGTCTTTGGACCCAAGGTTTCGAGTGGAAATGGTGTTTGGATGGAACCAATTTCGAACCTTAGAATGTTTCTGAGTGCCAAGGGGTTACTTGGCCGTGTTACTAATCTCAGGAGGAGTAGCGGTAGAATAAAACCGCAGTCGATGTGGTATTTGATGAGAGAGAGAGAGATCTCAACACTTGGGGTGTTGGAGCCGTAGGATTTGTTTTGGAAAAGGAGAGTCCTTTACGACCGTCATATCCGGAGAAGGTGCAAGAAGGTTGTCTTGGAAGCCTTTAAGAGTTCGACAGTCGGGAGAAGTGGAATGCGCTGAGGCATAAACTTCTAAAGGAGATCTACACCGTAGATCATAGGAAAAGAGCCTGATCATTAGATGCGTGTCCATGAAGGCAAAGGAAAATCACTTCATAGGATTTCTAGTGTGGAGTGTGACAAAGTCCCGAAGTCCCGAAGTAGATCGCAACCGTCTGTTGTGAAGGACATGTGTCAAGAGATTGTGTACTTCGGGTGGAAGTACTTCGTGAGAAGGCAAGTGCTGTGAGTTTGAAACTCCCGAAGGCCGAAGTGTCTAAGTCACTCATAGCCGTTGATCGTGAAGGAGGACATGTGTCGGTAAATCGTGAACTCTGGGAGAAAGCTCTCCGGGCAAAAGCGAGTGTAGAGGAGTTGAAACTCCTGAAGTCTGAAGCTCCGAAGCCCGAAGTTTCGAAGTAAAAGGATAGACGTGGTGGGGCTGGATGATGTCGCATGGGGTGATGTGGACCTTTCTAGGCATACCACATGCCATTGCCTTAGTTGGTGACGACTGTACTATGTGGGCCCGAAGGATAGAAAAGCCGGAAGTTCGTAATTCGGGAGATCGAAAAGGAAGCAAGCGGGAAAGATTCTGGAAACCGAAGTCCCGAAGCTTTGAATTCTCGAAGTCCCGAAACTCAAACACCTGAGGTTCCATAGTGAGTGTCAGTCGTTGGATGCTAGGTAGACGTGGACTGTTGATCCACTCTACTGCGCTAGTTCGGTGACTCGGAACTCTGAGAAAGTATTATGTTGTGCTTTGAAATTTTTCAAGGCCAACAGCCCGAGTAAGTGCTTATTGATCTAGCGCTTGGTCATGACCCATGGTCGCGTGGGTTGAGGGACTGAGAGAAAGGGGATAGTGCCCGAAAACTTAACAGAGCAGAGCTCTGAAAGAAGAAATATGTGGGGATTCTTGATTGAACGAGAATCACAGAGAATGAAAACTAAACGTTTTCTTGAATTAGATTTGTTTATGAATGCTGTGGGATTTGTTAAGGATTGATGGCCTAACAAATTCCGGTTGTCTGCACATTGTGTTTGCAGAAGCTTAACGAGTGCCAGAACCGATTAGAGTTGACACTGAGTGCAAAGAAATGGAGGAGACACATAATGCTTCCAGTTCAGAGAACGAAGTTAAAGGGATGAATGTTCATTTTGGAGTTGAAGGGTCGAACTCCAATGGGCATGGAGAAGAGATAGATAAGGAAGGGCATATGGTGAAAATCATTGAAATATTGCAGAAAGATGCCCAAACTCACCGAGTAGATAGCAGAAAGCTCATGAAAGCTAAGGAACAACACGGAGAATTCAACTTAAAGTTGATGAAGAGTCTGGAGAGAATAGAAAAGAAGTTGGACAAGGAGAGAGACTCGAGCAAAACAGGGAGTCATCGGACTTCCGAGGGAAGAAGATCAAGAAGTGTTGGTAGACACCATCATCACTCCCAAGGTCACTCCAAGAGGAGGGCACATAGTAGTTCAAGTCCATCTCCTACCAGAAAGCACAGGAGATCTGGAGTGGATGAACTGAAGGGCGAAATGAACAAGATTAAGCCTCCTACATTTGATGGAGAACATAAGAAGGAGGAAGATGTCGAAACATGGTTGCTTGGCATGAGGAAATATTTCCAACCGCATAATTATTCCTCTCATGCAGAAGGAAGAATTGCGATGTATCAACTGAAAGGAAAAACATCCATGTGGTGGGATCAACTTGTGTAGGTGCAACACATTAGAGAGAAAGATATCGCTTGGAAATAATTCAAGAGGTATTTCGAGAAGAAATACTTGACTAAAAGATACTACGACAGAAAGATGAAAGAGTTCTTTGAACTCAAGCGAATGAAGATTTTTTGGAATTGTTGAAGTATGTCTCGTTCATCAAAGTTGAGACTGTCAAGATTTAGAGGTATCTAAGTGGGTTTCCACCTTCCATTGGTGACAAGATTCAGTATGATGATCCTAAGACTATGGAAGAAACTATAAGAAGAGAAAAATGCTTATGTGAACAACAAAGAGAAAAGCCTACTTTTCAGAAGGCTTGGGATGACCACAAGAAGTTTAAGAAAGAGCAGAGGCAGAAGGGAAACAAACCTTCCTTTTTCAAAAATAGTCCTCAAGGATAGCCACCATTCAGAGAGCCGAGAATGGATGACGTAGGGGAACAAAGGCCAAGGCAGACACCCATTTAATGTTGGGGTTATCAGGGGAACCACAAGTACAAAGATATTCCCCATAAAAATGGCAAAGTGAGAGTTGTCCATAATGTTCAGCAAGCTGAAACAATGGAGGACATGGGCAGTAGAATGCCAAGGATCTACGCAGCCCTGGACAACAAGGAAGCTGAATATCAGTCGCACATGATTGAAGTGGAAGGTATGATCAACAACCATGCCTTTGCCATTTTAATTGATTTAGGGGCTAGTCATAGCTATATAGATCCTAGAGTGGTGGAAAGTTTGCAATTGTCAAGAAGCAAACATGAAAAGTCTTGGTTAGTGCAGCTAGCTACAGGAACCAAGAGGAAAGTCACTGAGTTAGTTAAGTCTTGTCCAGTGGACATGAATGGACTGAGTACAAAGGCTGAATTGAACATTCTGCCTTTAGGTTCTTATGATTGTCTAGTTGGGATGGACTGATTGGACCAACACCATGCCATCCTAGATTGTCATAACAAGGCATTCACTTGCCTGGATGAGGAAGGAAATCGGAAAACAATCCAAGGAATTCCCAGAGCTATTGCTATCAGAGAAATCTCAGCAATGCAGCTAAAGAAGTGCTACAGAAAAGGCTGTCAATTATTTGCAGCCCATGTGGAGTAAGCATCTAAGGATGAGGTCTCAAAGATTGGAGATCATGCGGTACTAAAGGAGTTTGAAGATGTATTTCAGGAGGCACTCGGACTACCTCCGAAAAGAGATATTGACTTCTCTGTAAACTTGATGCTTGGAGACACTCCAGTGTCGAAAGTTCCTTGCATAATGAGTACGCCAAAGATTAAAGAGCTGCAATTGCAGCTCGAAGAGCTTATGAAGAAGGGGTATATACTCCCAAGTGTGTCACCTTGGGGTGCCCCGGTACCGTTCATAAAGAAGAAGGACGGGACGCTAAGATTGTGTATCGATTTGAGACTATTGAACAAAGTAACTTTAAAGAACAAATATCCTTTGTCGAGGATTGATGACCTCTTCGATCAGTTGAAGGATGCGAAGATATTTTCGAAGATAGACCTCAGGTTGGGATATCACCAGGTAAGGATAAAGGATGAAGACATCAACAAAACCACCTTTAGAACAAGGTATGGTCATTACGAGTTTACAGTGGTGCCGTTTGGGCTGTCGAACACGCCCGTTGTTTTTATGTGTCTGATGAATGGTGTATTCAGGGACTATCTAGACAAGTTTGTCATAGTCTTCCTGGATGACATTCTGGTGTATTCCAAGTCAGAGGAAGGGCATGAGCAGCATCTAAGGATGGTGTTGCAGGTGCTAAGAGAGCACCAACTGTATGCCAAGTTGAGCAAGTGCTCGTTTTATCAAGAGCAGGTCCATTACTTGGGGCATATTACTTCGAAGGACGGGATAACTGTAGATCCTGAGAAGATTGAGACCATTAGAGAATGGTCAGCGCCAAAGTACATGACATAAGTCAAATCCTTTATGGGTCTAGCTGGTTATTACAGAAGGTTTATCGCAGGGTTCTCGAGGATAGCTCACCCTATCACTTCCTTGCAAAGGAAGGAGAAGAAATTTCAGTGGACAGAAGAATGTGAGAAAAGCTTCTAGCAATTGAAGCAATTATTAACCGGTGCTTCAATCCTGAGGATTGCAGATCCGAATGAAGATTTCGTGGTGTGCAAAGAAGGACTGGGAGGAGTCCTCAGTCATAATGGATTCGTAATATGTTATGAATCCAGGAAGTTGAAAGAGCACGAAAAAAACTACACAAATCATGATTTAGAGTTGACAAATATCGTTCATGTTCTAAAGAAATGGAGGCATTACCTTAAGGGAAAGAGGTTTGAGCTAAGGACAGACCATAACGGTCTGAAGTATTTGTTTGATTAGCCAACCTTGAATGCTAGGCATAGTAGGTTGTTGGAGTTTCTTTGTGAATATGACTTTGATATTAAGCATATCAAAGGAAAAGATAACAAAGTGCATGATGCACTCAGCAGGAGAGTGCATGAATTGCACAATACAACCATTAACATGTACCGAACTGATATTAAAGGCATAATTTTGGAGGCTGCAAATGCAGATTTGCAGTACAGGAATTTGGTAGCAAAGCTACAACAAGGTAAGACGCTGCAAGGAGTGGAAAATTATAACTTGGAAACTGACGAAACACTTTTGTACAAGAACTGAATTTATATACCTAATGTCCAGGACTTGAAACTTATGATTTTGAATGAAATGCATAATGTGCCTTATGCTGGGCACCCTGGATACTAGAAAACTGTGGCAGCAGTCAAAAGCCATTACTTTTGGCCAGGTATGAAGAAAGAGATTGCACAATACATCGCCAGATGTATGGAGTGTCAGAAGGTTAAAGTTGAGCACAGACACCTAAGAGGGTTTCTACAACCTTTACCCATTCCTGAGTGGAAGCGGGAGGTAGTGACAATGGATTTCATCACAGGATTGCCCAGGACAGGCAAACAACATGACTCAATCATGGTGGTGGTGCACAAGCTTACGAAAGCTGCCCACATCATTCCGTTAAAGACTACTCACAAGGCAACATATGTTGTCGACATATTTATGAAGAAAGTGGCACGATTGCACATAATTCCCAAGACAATTGTGTCTAACAGAGACCCGAAATTTACCTCAATTTTCTGGAAAGGGTTATTCAAGGGGTTTGGAATGAATCTGAACTTTAACACAACCTATCATCCTGAGTTTGATGGGCAGACAGAGCGGGTGAATCGAGTGATAGAAGACATACTAAGGATGTATGTGATGGACAAACCATCTAAATGGGAAGACTACCTACACTTGGTAGAATTCACCTACAATAATGGGTATCAAGCATCGTTGAAGATGAGCCCATTTGAAGCATTTTATGTCAGAAAGTGCAATACTCCAGTAAGCTGGGATAATCTAGCTGATAGGGCAGTAGTTGGACCAGAGTTGCTCAAGGAAATGGAAGAACAGATGCTAAAAATTAAGCAAAGTTTGAAAGCTGCCCAAGACAAACAGAAAAGTTATGCTGATAAAAACAGAACCCACAAAGAGTTTAAAGTGGGCGACCATGTTTTCCTGAAAGTGAAAGCCAATAGAAGTTCCTTAAAGCTGAGAAACTGCGCCAAGTTGGTAGCCAGATTTTGTGGGCCATTTGAAATCCTAGAAAGGATTGGGCCAGTTGCATATATGCTTGCATTACCTGCATCCATGACTGTACATGACGTGTTTATGTTTATTTGCTTAAGAAATATATACCTGATGCTAATCATGTAATTGATTGGAATGTGATTCAGGTGGAACAAGAAGGTGTCCTGCAAGTGCATCATGTGTGCATATTAGACCGTAAAAGAAAACAACTTCGGAATCGAGCCATAGGGCTTCTAAAGGTCCAGTGGACCTGGTATGGTCCTACGGACATGACTCGGGAACATGAGGATGCTATGCAAGCAAAATACTCACATCTTTTTTAAGATTTTGAAAATCTTGTTAATGCTGTGTAAAAGTTGCATTGAGGACAATGCAAAAATAAAGGGAGGGGATTGTAGTATCCCTTGGTAGTGCCCCAGTTATATTATGAATTGTAATCATGTTTTGTAGGCTGGTGAGCCGAGTATTGATAAGATGGTGGGCTTATGCTTTTATTAAGTCAAAGAGCCTGAGTTTTAAAGGCCGGGAGCCTGTTTTTGTATATGTAATTATGCAGAACATCAATAAAGATTAAACATCGTTGCGTGCAGACTGACCACAAAGAAAGAGTGATGGGGGACTAAGCTTCCATAGAGTGGGTAAGGGAAAGGGGGCTGAAAGGTTGGAAAGAAGGGCTAAGCTTAGGGGCTTAAGTCCTTGAGATAATAATTTATTATTATTCCAAAGTGGTGTGAAAGGTATACTTTGATCCTAAGTTCATGGAAAAGGGAACGCATACTTGATGGAGTGCATGCAACTTCATGGGCGACATGTGTCGGTCCAGACACATGCAATTTAACCCAAGAATTGAGTTGTGATGGGGGTTTGTCCTCCATTCTTGCATCCGCTGCCTGAACCGTGTTACCTTTGCGTCTGATCTCTGCATGCATACCTCATGCAGCTCTGAAACCCGAAACCGTGAGGCCAACCTGTGATGTTTTTCTCGAGAAGCCGACGCATCCTCTGTCCAAACCGTTGGAGTTTGCGTTCGACTTCTATGTTAATTCCTTGTCTCACACCCTGAAATCCAGTGGCAAACCCATGGACTGAGCCGTGTCTCCTGTGTGTCATGTGAACCCAGTTTAGCCACACTGTAGAGCCGAGTCCGTAGCCAAACCGTTCTTGGGTTGCAACCTTCTATTTTCCTGAGTGGTGTTGACTAGTTACCGTTGCTATCACCCGTACCTTGCTAGAACTGAGTCAAAAGTGGCTGAAGAACCGAGTTGTTAGGCCCGTGGTTGAAGAGGCAGGTTGTCAGGCCTTTGAGTAGCTCTCTCCAGGTGAGAGAGTCTGCTGGGAAGTGGTTTTCTCTTAGAGAGAGTCCAACACCAACTACGGAGCTCTAAGAATTCTTGATTCGGCTTGTTGCCGAGAACTAGAGAGGGAGGTGAAGCACCGATGAACTGTGCTTGTGAAGGTGTATACTCCCGGGTGGAACATGCATGTGGGGAATGAGAGTCCGTGAGTAGTGGGCGTAAGAAGGCTCCTGGAGAGAATCCTTTCGATTGCTCTGTGCAGTTTTCCTGTAACCTCAGCCTAATCTAGGATTCCCTTGCCTTGGGTGGAGCTTAGTCCCAGCTTGGGGGTGATCCACTACTGAGCGTGATGAGCAACGTGGTCTAAGGCTGGGAGGTCCGTGGAAGGTCTGTACGTAGTTGGTGGAGTTACTACAGTTTCAAAGATAAGTATCATTATGTGTTTAATTTCAATTAAAATGCATGTCTGTGATGCTTGTAATATTATCATGTATTCCGTTGCAATGATATTTACTGTTAATTCCATTAATTATGTATGTTAGCGTTAATACTGTGATTACTCTGTATTGTTGGTTAAATTTCATTAAATCTGTTAATTTGATTTAATATGCATGTTATATATATAAGTATGAGAATGCTCTGTGTAATAGCGTTGCCCGACAGTGGGGTTCATGGCCGAGGATGTTACAGTTTTCTTCGTCTTTGAGTGTTCCTTGCAATTCTGCATAATTCAGTTTGGCTTGTCCAAAATTAGATAAATAAAATTTTGCAGAGGCACGTCAATTAAATGGTTCCAATGATCTCCAATTTCCATGATGTCAGAGGTACTACAAAGTTTATTATGCATTGAATATGCAGGTCTTGGCCTTGGCTGGTTCTTTAACTCCCACAACTTGGAAATGTGTTGGAGGGCCGCCATTCAAAACTGCGATCTGGTACGATCCCCTCCACCATTATAGCAACTTAGTCTCTTAATTGCATCCCGATCCATGTCTGGCTTCTCCTACGGGTGGAGGTTCCTATATGTCACCATTAGACTTAAGTCTAGGTTAGAGAGAGTTAAGACCCTCCATTGTTGTTTAAGACCGTGGATGAGGTGACGATGGGTTGCGACCAGTTGTGGCGTAGGGACTCGAGCTCGCCCACGTGGTGTCAAGGTACCCTAACTATACCACATAACTAGTAGATGGCACCCGAATCGAAGGATATTATAAAATTAATTTTAAAACACTCATAAATTTGATTAAAATGATTAATTAAAAAAATAACTTACAATAATGAAAAAATATAATAATAAAAAAATTCGATATAAATATATTATACCATTAATTTTTAAAACACTCATAAATTTAAATATATATTTTTTAATTTTTTAATTTATATTATAATAAAAAATCTGAAACTAAAATTTTTAAATTTAATTTGCGAGTGTTATTGTCTTTAATTTAAAAATCTGAAATAAAACCATATTGTATATGTATAATTTGATTCATATAAGATTAGGCGCACTAAATCTATTAGACTTGCTTTACATGGGTTACCATACCATCCCAAAATAAAAGAATTGCCCACATGTCCAATAATTTTATAATGTACGACTAACCAGCAAAGTTACCTTACCCAACCGTCGCAATAGTTGTTATGTGACTCGGTTGAAGGCCTCATATTCTTCACAAGGTAAAAGATCTCGAGACAAAGAGAAATAGCGGGAAAGTGTAGCTATAAGCGAAAAAGAGATATTCATCATTTGCTCGCCTTCGCCTTCCCCTTAATTCACAGCTCATTCTCCTTCACTACAGAGCAATTGAAGTGCAGATGGAAAGTAGTTCAGTGGAAGCAGGAGGGCACAATGCCGTAGATTTTTTTATGCAGGCCATGAGAACATCCAAGGCAAGTAATTTCATTCATTTTCAGGGTTTTAAAATGTCAAAATACACACATACATATACAGCAGCTATCCTGTAAATTTAATTTCTTCTGGCTTCTCGTGAGGATTTTGTATAAACAACTCAAAACTAAATATTGCATGTACATTTTTTTCCCACTAGTATCTGAAGCCTGAAATGGCTGTTCCAATGCATGGAATGAATATTGTTAAGTTTATTTTATTTCTATAAAATTTATTTGATTTACTCTTTGCATTGGATTCTTTCAAAGAGATTGGGAAAAACAAATCAAAGTATTTTTTTCATTCTTTTTTCAAACATATATTTTTAAACTATATATATTTTTTCTGTCCAATACGCCTTTTCCGTTTAGAGGATATATATATATATTTTTATTTTTTTTTTAATTTTTTTTTTCTTCCCTTTTTTTCTGTACAATACGCCTCTTTTAGAGGGAGAGATTATAGTGATGATGATTGTTACCATCTATTAAAACCAAATTTGATCTATTGAACCTTTAAAAAGGTAAAAAATTAATTTGTAACTGTTTCATTATATCCTTTTTATTGGGCGGGATATGCCCATCTGGACATCTGGACTTGAACCTGTAAAGGTAAAAAATTAATTTGTAACTGTTTCATTATATCCTTTTTATTGGGTGGGATATGCCCATCTGGACTTGAACCTGGGTCATTGTGTTGGTAAATGCTTCTGCTTACCACTATACACCTCAACAGACTTTTAAAAATAAACGATAACCTACAGCAAAGTTTTTTATATTTTAATTTGTCCGACAATAATTATGACAGCTCTGTATCACCTGAGGAATGCTCACTGGGACTTGAATCTGGGTCCTTGTTGCTGTAAATCCCCCACTCAGTGCTAGACCACAGCCCACTGTACTTTAAAAGTACGTTCCAGCATACAACGAAGGTTTTTTATTTTTAATTTGTCTAAAATAGTGATTGTAATTTACTTGGACATATATGTCTGTTCACCCTGTTCTTATTTCATAATCATGTTGATTATTAAATAAGGCACAAGATTAAAGCATTGCAACTTGGATGGTAAGTGAAATTCCAGCCAATTTTCCCTCTTTAATTTGTAGAATTCTAATTTGCATTTGCTGCTTTTTTCTTAAGTATAAAAATGAAGTAATTTAGTTTATTGGTGAATTAAAGTATATTTAAGTGTTTACAATTTCTTTAAAGTTTTGCTTTAGGTTTTCTAACGTATATGTGAGTGGTAAGTTGTTATTGTTAGATATCTAATCCTTGCGATTATGGTATATTGTAAATATTAATTTATGAGAAATATGAAGAGTCATATGTGAATAGAAAGAGCCACCGGACATCTTGGAAGATGAAACCAAATGTAACTTCTCGTTGTATTTATGCATGTTTCACTTAATGGAATTCAATTCAATCCGTGGAGTTACTCAAGCCTAGTCGGCCAGTGGCATCCGAGCTGGTTGTTTTTGATAACACCATGATCTCTAGAGTTGCTTCCATTCTCCCTTGTTGCTTCCGTCCACAGTTCCCTTCATGGTTTCTTCTACCATTGTCGCTGTTGCCATTGAGAAGCACCGCACCCTGGTTATAAAGCCTATGGACTATAGAAAAAGACTGTGTGGCCTTGCATTGTGCCAGATAGCGGGTGGAGGCCAGGAGGTCGAGTTTACTACAAAGGTCATAGAGATATGCAAAAAGCAGAGGGATAACAAGGTAGATGCCCTAGAAAACCATGGAATTGATGAGAAGTCGACAGATAACAATGACTTATTTGCCGACCTCTGGGTTGCTCTTCCTATGATTAATCTCTGTCTGTTAATATGCTGCTAACCAAAATTTGAACTCGGGTAACTCCCCCTGCAATCATGCTCTGCCTGCCTCAACTGAATGACTCCCCCTGTCAATCTGCTCTCTTTGCCTCTGACTGTTCTCCCCCTTTGTTTCTAAAAGGGTAACTCATCCTGACAAGGTCTCTCCCACTGTCATCTCTACAAGATGCCATGTATACCACTATATAGAACATACTGCTACTGCTGAGGATACTGCTGCCCTACTGGAACACTGTGCAACCGTAGCTCATACTTATGAAACGATCCTTGGACCTGTCCATTGCGTCTCATCGATCTCTAACCAGATGTACCCATCTCTATCCACGATGCTTCTCTACTGTATAATGCTCTAAATTCATCTGAGAGACTTTTATACTCTGCTTGTCGCATGACTCAGCTTGCCAATAGAATGCAATCTATCCAACTAGAATTGACTTAGCTGTCCATCCAACTCAAACACACATCAACCAGCCAATACATCTTCAGATTTTTTGTCATTATCCCAATCACTGTCTCAGTACCTGCTACAACCTCTGTTGTTGAAATTAATGCAGCTGCAAGAGCCATTCTTTGGAGGATGGAAAAGACCCTAGCTATGGACTAGGGCCCCCAACACACTCCTGGGGTTTCTTGGTATGGGACCAAGCAATGAGAGCCATGGCAAAAGACCCTAGTGAGGGCCCTCAATATATTACTGGGGTTCTTGGTCTTGGACCAAGCAGTAAGTCCCTAGATGTGTCTAGGGCCCTTGGATGTGTTCTAGGGAATCGTTGCTCGGTGCTTGGATTGATCCTTGGATATGTTCCTTGGTGTTTGATATAAAAGTCCCTAGAGATGTCTAGGGCCCCTGGTTGTGTTTCAGGGAATCCTTGCTCAGTGCTTGGATGTGTTTCTTGGTGGTTGATATAAGTCCCTAGATGTGTCTAGGGCCCTTGGACGTGTTCCAGGGAACCCTTGCTTAATGCATGGGTTGATCCTTGGTCTTGTACCTTGGTAGATAAGACACTAGATGTGTTCTAGGGCCCCCAGATGTGTTMTGGGGCAACCTGGTCTTTGACCAGGTAGATCTTGGTGTAATACCAAGATGTGTGATCCTCTTCCTCTCTCTCGGGATGGTCCATGAGACCTAGGAGTGCCTATGAAGATGGACATGACCACATTGTTGATGTACCCTCTTATGCAGTGATGATAAAGTTTATAAGTCATTATGAGACTCATGTGGACATGTTTTGCCATTGTGGACCCCCCTTGGTTTTGTCTTAAAAGGTACCCCCTTGTTGTTTTGCTTTCCCTCTTGTTTTATGTGATTGAGGTTTTACTTTATGTGTTTAGGGTTTTATTTTATGTGATTGGAGTTTTATATGTAATTAGGGTTTTTATAATTTATATTAATTTTAATTGACATTAATTAATATTTATATTAATGAAATGTCAATATTTAATTATAAACCTAATTACCCTAACCACTCTCCCTAACTATAAATAAGACCCTACCCTCTAGCATTTGTACATACACTCACACACTCACTCTCTCCTCTCTCTCCTTGCTGCTGCTACCTCAGTGACTATTCTCTGTTGTTGGTGCGGCCTCTCTTGTGGTGTTCAGTTCGGATCTGAGTTTTGTATGGCCTCTCTTTTATTATTAGTTCAGATCTGAAGTTAGTGCGACCTCTCTTTATCAGTTCAGATTTGAAGTTTTGGTGTAGCCTCTCTTTTATTATCAGTTCAGATCTGAAGTTAGTGCGGCCTCTCTTTATCAGTTCAGATCTGAGTTTTGGTGCAACCTCTCTTTTATTATCAATTCAGATCTGAAGTTAGTGCGACCTTTCTTTATCAGTTCAGATCTGAGTTCTTGTTTGGCCTTGGTATTGGTTGGGTGCTACCTCTTGGACTCTGCTGATGTTTAGGGTGCTTGCGGCCCCTCCTTCTTCAGTTGTCGGACCTATCCTTAAGAGCTACAACAACTGCGACAACCCTGCTGTGACTGCCATAACTGAATTGTGAGCTGCGACTTCCTTAGTTGAGCAGTGTGGCCTCCCCTCCTAGTTGCCGCGGGTTGAGCTCAGCTCCCTGTGGGGTTTTCCTTGCTGTCCGATTTTCTATGTGGAGGTTTGCTTTTGGAAAATCCCATGTTACAGTCTTGCTGTCCAGTTTTCCTGTGTGAGGGGGTTTGCTGTTTGTGGAGGATCTGATAACTTGCTGTCCAGTTTTCAATCCTGTGCTATCTCACTGTTCTGTGGAGGGTTCTTTCCTTTGGGGGTATTACTGCTACTTAGAAGTCTGTGATATTATTTTGCCGTTTCTTTTGGGGGTCTCTTTCTTTGGAAAAACTGTCCCACAATCCACATTGACAGAGATCAAACCCTAGAGGTTTGATCCAAGAACCTAAACTAAATTCTAAGCATATTTACTGAGGCATACATCCACACATGTGACATGTACATCTATCTTTGAATTAGGAGGTAAGCTAAAAGTTTATATTTTATACTCAGAAATTTTGTTTGGTTCCAGATCTATTTATATCTCTTCTTCTTTATGCTGATCTAGTGAACAAATTTTTTTAAAAATCTTTTGTTTTTCAATTTTCCCTAATTCTAACATGGTATCGGAACTTAGGGCGTGAAAGGAGCTCAAGAGTTGCAGACTTGACCATGCGTAGATCCACTTCTTAGGGTTTACTGATCAACAATCATTGAAACCCAAATTCAAGATGCTTTGTTCTCCTTGACTCTCTGTCTATTTTGAAGTAAAGAGAGAGTACTTGTATGATGACCCTTTTAAGGGCACCTAGTTTCAGTTTTTGATTTTGCTTTTTGAAGGTTGTTTCTCATTGTTTTAATTTGCTACTTGACCCAACTTTCTGTGCTTAGTGGTGAACACATGGAGTACCATGTTGCAGCATTGTCTCCTGTCCAATGTGCAGCATGGGCCCCTGATCCAAGAAAGGTAGAATGGGTTAGTAAATGGCCTATTTTTAATTCAATGTGTGTTTGTCTTGATAGCCTTTGATAGCACTTATATTATGAGCAGTGTATTCCAAGATATCTTCATAGTGAACAACTCTAGCAGCCATGGTTTTGTTACCCAGTGGTCTGTGTATTTCATAAGTATTGATTTTGTAAGATGGATCATCCTATTTGGTGGTGTTGGCAGTGTTTCAAACTAAGCAATAATCTGTGTGTGCAATTACTTTGACTATAATTATTTGTCCTTTGTTAAACCTGTTGTGAATTATGCTTTAATGCACAAGTCTCAGAGAGGTCTCCTATTTGTGACAAGCATCTTTTATGTAGTGGAATCTTAGATGTTTATGAATCTACAGTAGATGGTCATACTGAAAAGGCACAACAATCTTTATAGCCTGTAGTAGACCTACAATTCTTTTATGACATGAAAACTCTATAGCTACAGTACCTCTGACTGTTTTTGCTTGAAATACGTTTGACTAGAGACAAAAAAAGGGAAAAGTCACCAAATTGGTCTGTCCACTGCATCTCAAATTTAATTTATTTTCAAATTAATAGAGACATCACTCAAAGCCTCATATAGAATGGGCCCTTCCTCCCAAGGGTTTGATCAAGATCAATTCTGAGGTGTCTTTAAGGGTAATCATTGCAATGCAAGGGCTGGGGGAGTTTGAAGACTTGTGTTGATGAATTTTTATGGCTGGCTGCCTGCCATATTCACTTTGCAGATTTTATAACAGCCCCATCCATGGATAGAGCAAACATGCAGTGGAACATGTCCTCCTTATGATCATGATTACCACTTACATAACTTTATTTTTTCACGTTATGATTGTTGTCCTCCCTCACTTTCATTAAATAAAGGAAGGAGAAGTCTTTTCAGAATTCATATTGAACAGATGCTTGTGTTAAGAGAGATGGAGCAAACTTGTCTCTTTCATTATACTTTATCTTCTTTATCTTGAGCTGTAGGATTCATGAGAAGATTCAAGAAGAAGAGATGGGCTTTGTGGCATATGGTTACCCCAGTACCATTTGGATTGTTTGAAGTAGAGGAGATAGTGAAAGACTTATTTATTCTCTTGCACACTTGTGGGGTGCAAGTTTGAGTGCCAAAGTAAACTTGTTTGGATTTTTGGTGGAATGACCAATGCTAGTTGAGAGAGATTTCTTGTTAGGAGAATCTAGAGGCTAGTGTTCTTTATTTTTGGTGGATCCTTGGTTTTCTGTTGCAGATTCCTTGAGATAGTGTTCATGTTTCCTTTTTCAAATCCATTGGCACTCAAAGAGGGATTCTCAGTATTTTTTCAAACTGAACGTACATGGGCACACTTACATTACATTGCGTAGCCACAATTACCCATATGCATTTTTGGGCTCTCCCATGTCAACTTTGACAGAACTTGCTGCGAGAATTTATTGGTTACATTACATATATCTGTTGCCTTCAAAAGATCCAATTTGATTAGTTTGAGAATTAGTAAGTAACTTTGATCAGGAACCGAACCCCTATAAAAAGGGGTCTTGCATAGTAGGACTGTTAGCACTAGAAGTCACCTCCAGATTGTGTTGGAGGTAAGCCCAATACCCATCAGAGTTTTTTGGTGGATGTTGGTTTTATATGAGTGGAGGTCAATGGACAAAACTCAATATATGAATGATGTTCAACACAGAACTGGACAAGAAATGAACAAGGAAGTGAGGGCCACAACTAACTTCAGTCAGTGAATTGAGTTTAAGTGTGAGTAGAGGGAAGACTTAGTAAGAAAGGTGGACAAGACTGCTATGGGCATCAGGCCTTCAACCAGCTTGGAGAAGAAAAACTCAGACTCAAGATCACTCTTAAGATCAAGCTTTAGACACTGAAATATGTCCAAACAACACAGTCACAACAACACAATGATCAAACCTACATCACCATGCAGCTACAACAACTCGACTGGATCCTCCATGCCCAAGCCATTCAGTGTAAGAGGGAAAAAGATCACAAGGAAGCTGACTAAAACTGTTCACGATACCGCTACAATCAAACCTACATTACAACAACATAACAACCCTCGACTGGATCCTCCATGCTCAAGTGTTTTAGCATAGTTTTTACAAAGAGATGAAAAGAGCCTGATTTCTATTAATCTGAAAGTCTCAAATCTGATACATAACCAGAGAACAGTTCTGGCATCAAAACATTACAAAATAGGGAGCTCTGCTCAACCAGTTGATGACCTTAACAAAATATCAAAACTACCTATTTATACTTAAAACTGCTCACGACCACTAGGAACACGATCGGGCCCTTTGCATTCAAGGCTTTCCGTCTATGTCTACTCTGTCAGACTGCGCATGTATTCTTCTGTCAGACGTGAGCTCAGATCAGTATGGGCTTGCAGGAAAATCTGTCCACAGGGGAACTTTGGGCTGACAGTCTGCCCCCACGGTCGGGCCTTCCATTTATGGAGTGAGCTGAGGTTTCAACCACCAACTCTACCCTCCATTAACTGCTTTTTCTCAGAGATTGAACGAGAGTTAATGCTAAGGGGGTAGCTCCCCTTCCTTTGTCTCCTTCTTCAATGTGACCTAGGGCCATGACTCTACGTGAATGCGCGTTTACGGGCGCGACCAAGGGTGGTTTGAAAGCAAATCGCTTTTGCCCCCGCAATTTACCATGAACCGCCATGCATCCCTTTCTCAAAACAGTGGTTTTAATTGCGGCCCGCCCTTAAAATTTTAAAACTCGTGCACCTTCCGACCCCGCAATGGAGCGTGACCATCGATCTCATGGTCTGAGATGAGGTTTTCTGATCAATGGCCCAGCTCTGGCGTTCTTTAGATCGACGGATCGACTTTTCCTTTTTCGAATCGACGATCGAGATCTACTTTGTGATTCGGGCTTCGGACTTTTCAAACCTCAAACCTCCTTTGTCTTCTGCTGCTTTTATTCGGAGCGAAGGATTTGGCGACGCGTGGCTCCTACTGATCGACGACTGAGACGCTTTTCGGGTCTCCGGGCTCCGCGAAAATCAAATATCAAATCTCGCTTACCTTCTGTGCTTTTTACTCGGAGTTGTCGATCTATTGACGCGCGTTCGCTTCAATCAATGACTCTGCTCCTGCTTCGGGACTTTGACACCTTCAACCAGATTGACGACCCTTCTGCTCCCTTCTCGATCAACGATTGAGAGCTACTTCGGGTCTTCGGGCTTTTCCCCCCTTTGCTTTCCTCCGGAGCTCTAGATCTGGCGTCACGTGGCTTCCCGAGATCAACGAGTCAGATTCACTTCGGGCACTTCGGGCACTTCGACACTTAGGCCACTTCGGGCTTCGACCCTTCGGGACTTCGGACCTTTTACTCTAGCGCTATGCATCGTGCAATTTTCGACTCCCGAAAGCCTGTGAGTTGCTAATCCAATCTTCACAGGGGATCTCCATCGTTGAAAACTGAGCCCGCCTGCTTGAAAGATTAAAACTGCTTGCTGCTTGCGCCTCAAGCCCGAAATGGACTGGTATGAAAGCAACGCTTTGATTCTTCCTGTGCAGACCATGAACTCGGACGACCTGCTGCCTCTTGACAACTATATGTGATAACATTTGGCTCCACAGGGGATGGCATGCTCCCTGCGAGCTGCCAAGAACGTGTAGTTCCAGTGCCTTAGCTGTTGGGCTATGGAGTCATGCTTAGAAAACATCTCGCTGAGAAATAAAAGCCGACAAGCACACTATCCTAAAAATGAAAACAAAACACATGGGCTCCAGGAGGAGCTTATTTATGTACATTCCTAGACTAATCGATTTTTACAAAGCGCTAGGTGAAAGCAAACTTCCACCATAGCCATTCAAGCAACTTCCTAGGTGCAAACTTGTTTACTCTGTCACTGCTCAAATAAAAACAATGTAACTGTGACAGCAAAATGATTACGTTTTTCAGCTCTCCTCCTAGTGCTGAAGTCAGAATAAAGCTGAGTGGCTCCAAGACATGAAGGAAATGCAACTCCATGTACTCTCTTACAGGTTCATAGAGCAAGTGACAAAATCCACTGGGCTGCTGACAAAAAACATGTTCTGTCTTACAGCTGCTCACACATGGCTGAATGTCTCTGGCAAGCATGGGTGAGTGAACGACTGATGCAGGTTGACTGATCCCAAGTGATGGTTGCTCATTTGCAGGCTCTGGGCAGGATATGAATTGCACATTTGGTTCTCCCTCTTCTTCTTCATGACTCTCCCAAGGCTTAGAATCATAATTATCATAAACAAGAACCATGGGAAAGCTTTGCTCTTTGTCTTCTGTAGGCACATAATGGCGGATTTCCACACGATGCTTTTCCTCAATGTATAAAGGAAAAGGCTCCATGGTATGCTCTTGGAAATCCTCTAAATCTGAAACATACGATTCCATGTATATAGCCATAGGATCATGAATCGTGTGATAGAATCCTGGCTGCTTTAGAAGACCAGGCTGCTCCTCTGTAAATGCCTCTCTGCTTGTAAATAAAAGACTTCCTTGTTCTTTTGAAAAAAACTCTTGATCATCAACAGTTGCAGTCTCTTCTTCATAAGAATGATCATAAGATAATGGTGCAGCAGGATTTAAAACGGCATAACTATGATCAACCAATAATGTATAGTTATCTATGCAATCAACCACTGCTACATGCTCAAAATGTTCCAGAAACTGATCATAAGATGGATATGCATTCTTGCCCATAGAATTTGCAAATATGGAAGGATCTGTTTCCAAATGTGAGTCACACCCACCTCCTTGTTGTTGTTCCAGCTTTGATTCATACTCACTATCTTCATGCTCGGAATCTGAAACATACTGACAGTCTCCTTGCTTCTGCACATGCAACTCTTTAAGATATGCTTGCATACAAACCCCCTTGCTAGCCCTGATGTTTTCTTCGACTTCTTCAACATCTTCAAACATGTGTCTTAACGATGAAGATTTCCTCTCTCTCAGGAGAAGGACCAGCTCTGGATGCTGAGCCATGGCATAGTACACCATGGCAACAGTCTCTGTGGGTCTTGTTGCCGTCCTAATACACACCTGGGTTATCGTGGAAGAAACTTTCAATCCACTTGGTGTGTCCTTGGGGGCAAGTCTCAAGTCAAGGTGCTGTCACCTGATCCTCAACTCTTCCGTCTAGGCCAACTCCTAGCGAAGCCAAGGGGGGTAGTCCCTATAAAATGA
>ML827664.1:45136-61143 GCA_009831015.1 Picea engelmannii | reverse complement strand
ACATTTCTCTAGAAATGATGCAATCCCAAGCTTCACATACATATAAGATAACTAAATAACAAATGTGTCAAAGACGATTTTCTTTTTTTCTAGAAACAAAATTAGGGTAAGTCATAATCTTGGATTTGATGATCACAAACTTTTTCTTATTAGTATTCACTAGAATACTAGAGCTAAAACAAAAATCATTGAAAATTCCTAGTTGTTTGTCAAGATCAAAGGGGATCCTCCCAAAAAGAACAATACCATCGGCATAAAGAAGGATGACAACTATTGCATAAAAAGTAGTGCCAACAAAACCTACTTCTTCCAACATGCCTCTAGCTTGTCAATATAAACGTTATATAGGTAGGGGAGAAACAACATCCTAGATTTTAACCCCTATATTGCAATTTAATTCCTTTGACCAACCCTCATTTTTTATTAACTTAGTAATTACATCCTTTACAACCTTATCACAATAGCTCTCAATTCAAAAGGAACCTATAGTGCACTTAACCCCAAAAATTTAGAGATTCATGTAGAATGCAACATAATACTAGTGAAAAATAGAAGGACACAAGAGAAAATAAATAAACCTTGAGAAATATGTCTTGTATTGATGATATTAAAAAATAGAGAGTTATGTTCACTTGCCTCTTCAAGGGGGAAACCTTCTAGAGAAGAGCTCTAAATTCAATAACAAGTCTTGATAAAACATTCCATAACCTTCTACTTAATACATAGCTATCAATAGAGAATCTTAGCTACTTGCGATCCTAGTTATAATGAGGGTTGAATAACTAATTTGGGCCTTATTAATAAAGAGAAACCCTTTTACAATGAGAGAATATTAATTAACTACTTAGTGGGCCTTACTCAATGAAAGTGGCCTTGTACTTCAATAAAGTATCATAAGTAAGGGAGTAAGGGTAGGACCCTAACATACCCTCCCCCTTCAAAAGTAGCGTTGGCCTCAAGGTTGAAGGTGAGGAAATTACTATAGAATTGCTAGAAGTTCCTATGTAGCATCTTTTGGTTGCATGTATTTCCACTGGATCAACACTTCTCAGATCGTGCACTGGCGCAACTAACACTCTCTAGTATTCAATACTACTTCTCACTAGATCCAAACATAAGCTTCTTCATCAAGTTATGATAGGTTGGTATGCACTTGTAGTTTATTCCCACATCCTTCTTCAATCATGACAAATGAAACATTGGATGAATCTTAAACTGGGATGGGACAGCCAATGTGTAGGCCACTTGTCCAGTGTTGTATGATCTAATAGGGACCATTGAACATGGGAGCTATCTTCTTGGGAACTTTATGTTTGAGTGATGTTTGTTTATAAGGCTGTAGATGAAGAAACACTTGATCCCCTTCAGCGAAATAATGTTCATATCTATGTTGATCAGCTTGTTTTATTCAATTATGCACCATAACGAAGTTGTCCTTAAGGGTATGGATGATGGCTTATTTGGTGTGAAGTATTCTATAGATACTACATGAACCTTGGAGGTTCTTGGTACATAGGATGCCACTGATAGGGGGTTTTGTCCATAAACTGCTTCATATGGTGTCAGTTTGGTAGCTCCATGATATTTTGTACTGTACTACCATTTTTCAAGGGGAAGCCATTATTTCCATTGGTGCAACTTTTCAGAAGAATAACATCTCAAATATTTTTCTAATATTTGTTGACCACTTCTATTTGGCCATCAGTTTGGGAATGATATGCAGTGCTCATATTCTGTTGTGTACCTTGAAGTTTAAATAACTAGGATTGCCAAAATGTGTTGGTGAATTTGAAGTCCCAATTCAAGAAAATGGAAGTGGGTATGACATGTAACTTAAAGATATTATCCATGAAGACCTCTACAATTGAGGAAGGAGTGATGGGATGAGTTATGGCACAAAAATGAGAATCGTTTGAAAAAAAAGTAGACAACCACCATGATGATTGATTTTCTATATTTTGGGAATCCCATGATAAAATCCATTAAGATTTGATTCTATATTTGTGTTGGGATTGGTAGTGGTTGAAATGTGCCTGACATCTTCACCATATTACTCTTTCTTCTTTAGCAAGTGTCATAGGATGCTATGAAATCCAAGATATTTGTTTTCATTCCTTCTGAGAAGAATGAGCACTTAGTTCTTTCATAGGTTTTATGAAGGTCATAGTGACATGCTATTAGTGATGAATGTAGCTCCGCTAAGAGTTGTTGTTTTAAGGGTGAATCTTTTTCCAGAACAATGTGCCCTTTATACCACAATGTATCGTGTTCCCATGTATAATTGTTTGGTAGTTTGGAATTTTCCTGAAGTTGTTGGATGAGTTGCCTTAAAGTATTGTTTTTCAACCATTCCCCATAGGCTTTCTTGAGCCAACTTGGACTTGGTAAGGATAAAGAAAGGAGTGATCCATCCTCCTCAAATTGTTTGGATAATGTATCAGCCACAACCTTTTCTTCGCCCTTCTTATATATATATGATCTAATAATCATACCCGAACATCTTGGTGGCCCACTTATGTGTCTCTGGTGAATACAACCTTTATTTAAGGAAGTACTTTAAACTATGAAGGTTAGTCTTGATTTTTAAATTCCTCCATATGAGATATGGGAGCCATGTTTCCACTACATGAAGGATAGATGTCATTTCCTTCTCGAAGGGTGTGTACATGACCCTCTTTAGTGAAACTTATATATAGTTCCTTGAAATCCATGGTGATTGGTTCCAAAGTGTGTAGCCATTTTCCTCCCAATACTATATTACAAAAACCCATATTGATGGAAGTTAGATGGGTTTTGAGATGATAATCACCCATCTAGAGTTTGACATTTTCACATCCATCCCCACATTTCATCTCACCTCTTTGTAAATCATAATTTGGACGCTGTGCACTAATTGGACATAACAATGGGTTTCTTCTTCCACTCGCTTGCGAATGAAATTGTGATTACTTCCACTGCCAACCAAGACTATGAATTTTTTATGCTTGATTATATCATAAGTTTCATGGTTTGTGGAGTTGAAATGATCAATAATGCATGCAAAAAGATTAGGATTTATGGAGGGAATTGAAGTTTGATAGATTCTTGAGTAGTAGGGTTGGTGTATTCAACTTGTAACTTCAATATATCTTTAGTACTTATTTCTTCTATCAGGGATGGAGTAGGCATATCAATTTGGGAAAAAAAATGTTCTTTACACCTATGACTTGGAGCATATTTTTTTTATCATAATAATAACAGAGTCCATGTCTTTGGTGGTCTTCCATTTCTGCCCTAGACAACCTTTGTACTTTCAAGGGATGAGTAGGGGTTGTGCTTGGGGAATTAACCTTGGGAAGGTGAGTGTGGGGAATGAATGAGGGTTTTTTGGTTTGTGCATTGATCACCATATCTTATTCTAGAGCCCTCTGATATGTTGCCAACTAGGTAAGAGGATGCTGCATTTTGACTTGTCCTCGAATATCCTCCTTGAGACCACTAATGAAAAATTATTTATAGAAAGAAATTATTAAGTTCTTTTTATGCATGGATAATTGCTCAAAGGTCAAGATAAAGTCTGCAACTAATCCTATTTGGAATAACTTGGTAATCCACCCCAAATAGTAAGCATCTCACTTGAAATGTGCATGGATAGCTTTAAAAAATTGACTCCACATGATGTAGCCCACGTATGATTTTTTTTCCATTCCCACCATTTCCATTGTTCCAGATCTAGATACAAGGCCCCCACCCTAAGTTTCATCATGTGATCAACAATGCCATGGAGGGTGAGGTAATGTTCCATCTGGGTGACCCATCCTAATGGGTCAAAACCGCCAAACTTGTTTAGGTCCACTTTAGGAAAATGGTGCCATATGCTATTATCTATTGACGATGGTTTATGACTATTAGAACCTAAAGGGGGTTGTTATTGGCTCTATAGTCCTAAGTTAGAATTTTCTTCTTGGTGTGGCTCAATGTGTTGTGTATTCTAGGGGTGTTCTTCTAGTATGCCTCAAACTTGCAGAAGCACCAAATTCTCATTCAATATTTGATCCAATCTGGCTAGGGTCTTCTGACTTTTCTGATCCAACTTCTGATCCAATGTTTGATCACAGTCATTTATGGTTTTCTAAATTAGATGAATTTTTCCATTAAGGGTCTAGTATTGAGATTCCAAGTTTTCCAACCTATCAACAATAGAGTGGCTGGTCATATTATCTAGGGTGTTGATACAAGGTGGTTTATAGGGCTCCACCATGTGTAAGTTTGTTGAAAAAGGTTACCGGGTCATGAGGACAAGGGAGTGACAAGTTATATAGAAATTTGATACATGTGTAGGTTCCAACAGTAGTACTCATCCCAATATCTCATGGCACTAACTAAAGAGGCTCAACTGTTCCCTTAGCCATACTACTTCACTACCTATGTACTGAAGAGTGATCTCTCCAAGTGTTGTTCTTGATATACTATAGCAACAAGATGGATGATAAGTTTATCTAATGTTGGTTTCAAGTATATCTAGGGAAATTCCTATATAATCAAGTGTATGTGGAAGAGAGATTATGTACACATGTTTTTGTAGATATTACACTCTCACCTAAACAATTCTTTTCCTAAGGTTGATAGTCCAATATCGAGGGCGCTTCCATATATGAGAATATTCTCTCTTGAGAATATTCCCCTACAAAGTAGGGCACCTTCCCTCTTCAGTTCAGAGTTAGTTACACCTCAGTTAAACTAGTGGAGGCTACTCATGCATGGAAATCTTGGTTTTATCATCAACATTTGCATGCTCACCTTGGTTTCCTCACCAAGAGGGTGAATATCTTGTGATTGCATGTGTTTTTCTCACCTCCACATGTGTGACTTAGTTAACTAATGATTGCATGGATCATTTAACTAGGATTAGGTGAAATATTACTTTATTTTTTTCCAGTGAGTGTCTAGATCTCTCTAGATCACTACTATGGTGCATTCACTTAGCCATGTAGAGTATAACCTATGTATTATTAAATTTAATCATTTATTTAATATAATTCATTCTTTTTCTCAAGCTTGTCTCTCTTTCTCTTCTCTCTCAAACAAGATTTATGTGGTTATTCTACTAGCTAGGTTCTCTGTGACAAGCTTCCATGAAAATTCACATGGTATCATAGCTTTGTTGCTAGGATAAAGTGAATAATAATTTTATTTGTAGGTATAGGAGGAAGTTGAAATAAAAAAGGATGGATTACTCACTAAAAATACTTCTCAGGCCACATGACTATTCCGAGTGGAAGCTAAAAATTCCACTTAAGCTCAAATGCATAGTCTTGTACCTTATTACAATGGCTATAGCGGTGGAGCCAACATTAGCTATCGATAAGAATAAGTATCTCAACCACATGGATGAGGTCTATGGATTTATCTACATGTTTATGTCCCCTGAGCTTCTGTTTCACATTAAATATTGTACCACACCAGATGAGATTTGGACAAAATTGGAAGATCTATTTGGAAAAAGGATGAAATGAGAGGCCACATGCTTGAGGTAGAGATGAATTCCTTATATCCTAGGAATTTTGATAATAGACATAACTTCTTTACGAATTTTGAGTCCCTTATTTTTCATATAAAGGGAGGGGGTATTGAAAACTGTGTGACAAATCAACTCAACACATGAAGTATTTAGAAGCTTCTTTGTGGGAATCCCTGAGGCTTTATCCCCCGTTCCGATCAGTTACAGACGAGATGTAGAAGACGAGGTTTTGCCCGATGGCACCTCTGTGAAAGAGGGGTCCGTTGTGTTGTGTTTAATTTATGGTGCGAATCGAATGGAGAGTGTGTGGGGGGAAGATGCCATGGAGTTCAAGCCAGAGAGATGGATTGGGAATGAAAAAGAAAGATGGTATATATGATGTGGCTTTATGGTATGTATGATGGGGCTTTATGTTGTTCATCGTAACCTTCCATTGTATGTGAGGTTGCATCAAGGGCCAACTATTTTTGCAAGGGATCAATGTGGAATTCATCAAGTTTTATTTCAATTTGTGAAAGGATATAAATTAATTTAAAATTTTTAAAGAATATAAAATATTAATGGATTTTGTTTAATATTTTATTTTTATAAAAAACAAAATTGATGAATTTTTTTGGTTTTAATTAATTAACAAATTATAAAAAAGGTGTTATAAATATTATTAAATTTAAACTTGTATGGATAGGGAAAGCATTTCTTCATCCCCACATTTATCACAAATATTATATGTTGTTTCTTATTATTAAATTAAGTGAATTTTTTATTCTCCACCTTCCTTGTCACTTTGGAACTTCTAAAAGTTCATACTTATTTTGGCAATATTAATTTACCTCTTTAAGCTAGTTATGGTAGAAAGATAAGTGTGATAGATTCTAAGTTGGGGTTGATGATCTATTTACAATTCAACTTTCTTGTATTCTTCATACTTCTCTTTAACTTTAGTTGTGATATTGCTTTTGATGATATCCCTATTTTGTAGAGGGATGTATCCCTTTATTCTCTAATGGTTTAGCCAAGAATCAACATCTTAAGGCCACATTGAGTTTTGAGTGTCTATTGAAATTCAAAGAAATACAAGGAAGTCTCTTATCCTTCATGTTAATTATCATATGTTTTTGGGTTATATACCTAATCAAGAGGATAGGATAGGGTGTACTTCTTTTGATTATAGATTAGAAATTATAAAGTGATTTTGGATTTGCTTGATTTACCTCCTTCACATTTCTCTAGAAATGATGCAATCCCAAGCTTCACATACATATAAGATAACTAAATAACAAATGTGTCAAAGACGATTTTCTTTTTTTCTAGAAACAAAATTAGGGTAAGTCATAATCTTGGATTTGATGATCACAAACTTTGTCTTATTAGTATTCACTAGAATACTAGAGCTAAAACAAAAATCATTGAAAATTCCTAGTTGTTTGTCAAGATCAAAGGGGATCCTCCCAAAAAGAACAATACCATCGGCATAAAGAAGAAGGATGACAACTATTGCATAAAAAGTAGTTCCAACAAAACCTACTTCTTCCAACATGCCTCTAGCTTGTCAATATAAATGTTATAAAGGTAGGGGACAAACAACATCCTAGATTTTAACCCCTATATTGCAATTTAATTCCTCTGACCAACCCTCATTTTTTATGAACTTAGTAATTACTTCCTTTACAACCTTATCACAATAGCTCTCAATTGAAAAGGAATCTATAGTGCACTTAACCCCAAAACTTTAGAGAAATCATGTAGAATGCAACATAATACTAGTGAAAAATAGAAGGACACAAGAGAAAATAAATAAACCTTGAGAAATATGTCTTGTATTAATGATATTAAAAAATAGAGAGTTATGTTCACTTGCCTCTTCAAGGGGGAAACCTTCTAGAGCAGAGCTCCAAATTCAATAACAAGTCTTGATAAAACATTCCATAACCTTCTACTTAATACATAGCTATCAATAGAGAATCTTAGCTACTTGCAATTCTAGTTATAATGAGGGTTGACTAACTAATTTGGGCCTTATTAATAAAGAGAAACCCTTTTACAATGAGAGAATATTAATTAACTACTTAGTGGGCCTTACTCAATGAAGGTGGCCTTGTACTTCAATAAAGTATCATAATTAAGGGAGTAAGGGTAGGACCCTAACATACACTCCCCCTTCCAAAGTAGCGTTGTCCTCAAGGTTGAAGGTGACGAAAATAATATAGAATTACTAGAAGTTCCTATGTAGCATATTTTGGTTGCATGTATTCCCACTGGATCAACACTTCTCAGATCATGCACTGGCGCAACTAACACTCTCTACTATCCAATACTACTTCTCACTAGATCCAAATAGAAGCTTCTTCATCAAGTTCTGAAAGGTTGGTATGCACTTGTAGTTCATTCCCACATCCTTCTTCAATCATGACACATGAAACATTGGATGAATCTTAAATTGGGATGGGATAGCCAACGTGTAGGCCACTTGTCCAGTGTTGTATGATCTAATAGGGACCATTGAACATGGGAGCTATCTTCTTGGGAACTTTATGTTTGAGTGATGTTTGTTTATAAGGCTGTAGCCGAAGAAACACTAGATCCCCTTCAGCGAAATAATGTTCATGTGTATGTTGATTAGCTTGTTTTATTCAATTATGCACCATAACGAAGTTGTCCTTAAGGGTATGGATACTGGCTTATTTGGTGTGAAGTATTCTATAGATACTACATGAACCTTGGAGGTTCTTGGTACATAGGATGCCACTGATAGGGGGTTTTGTCCATAAACTGCTTCATATGTTGTCATTTTGGAAGCTCCATGATATTTTGTATTGTACTACAATTTTTCAAGGGGAAGCCATTATTTCCATTGGTGCAGCTTTTCAGAAGAAAAACATCTCAAATATTTTTCTAAGATTTGTTGACCACTTCTATTTGGCCATCAGTTTGGGAATGATATGCAGTGCTCATATTCAGTTGTGTACCTTGAAGTTTAAATAGCTAGGATTGCCAAAATGTGTTGGTGAATGTGAAGTCCCAATTCAAGAAAATGGAAGTGGGTATGCCATGTAACTTAAAGATATTATCCATGAAGACCTCTACAATTGAGGAAGGAGTGATGGGATGAGTTATGGCACAAAATGAGAATTGTTTGAAAAAAAAGTAGACAACCACCATGATGATTGATTTTCTATATTTTGGGAATCCCATGATAAAATCCATTAAGATTTGATTCTATATTTGTGTTGGGATTGGTAGTGGTTGTAATGCGCCTGAAATCTTCACCATCTTACTCTTTCTTCTTTAGCAAGTGTCATAGGATGCTATGAAATCCAAGATATTTGTTTTCATTCCTTCCCAGAAGAATGAGCACTTAGTTCTTTCATAGGTTTTATGAAAGTCATAGTGACATGCTATTAGTGATGAACGTAGCTCTGCTAAGAGATGTTGTTTTAAGGGTGAATCTTTTTCCAGAACAATGTGCCCTTTATACCACAATGTGATGTGTTCCCATGTATAATCGTTTGGTAGTTTGGAATTTTCCTGACATTGTTGGATGAGTTGCCTTAAAGTATTGTTTTTCAACCATTCCCCATAGGCTTTCTTGAGCCAACTTGGACTTGATAAGGATAAAGAAAGGAGTGATCCATCCTCCTCAAATTGTTTGGATAATGTATCAACCACAACCTTTTCTTCTCCCTTCTTATATATATATGATCTCATAATCATACCCGAACATCTTGGTGGCCCACTTATGTGTCTTTGGTGAATACAACCTTTGTTTAAGGAAGTACTTTAAACTATGAAGGTTAGTCTTGATTTTTAAATGCCTCCATATGAGATATGGTAGCCATGTTTCCACTACATGAAGGCTAGACATCATTTCCTTCTCGAAGGGTGTGTACATGACCCTCTTTAGTGAAACTCATATATAGTTCCTTGAAATCCATGGTGATTGGTCCCAAAGTGTGTAGCCATTTTCCTCCCAATACTATATTACAAAAACCGATATTGATGGAAGTTAGATGGGTTTTGAGATGATAATCACCCATGTAGAGTTTGACATTTTCACATCTGGCCCCACATTTCATCTCACCTCTTTGTAAATCATAATTTGGATGTTGTGCACTAATTGGACATAACAATGTGTTTCTTCTTCCACTCGCTTGTGAATGAAATTGTGATTACTTCCACTGTCAACCAAGACTATGACTTTTTTATGCTTGATTATATCATAAGTTTCATGGTTTGTGGAGTTGAAATGATCAATAATGCATGCAAAAAGATTAGGATTTCTTGAGGGAATTGAAGTTTGATAGATTCTTGAGTAGTAGGGTTGGTGTATTCAACTTGTAACTTCAATATATATTTAGTATTTATTTCTTCTATCAGGGCTGGAGTAGGCATATCAATTTGGGGAAAAAAATGTTCTTTACACCTATGACTTGGAGAATATTTTTTTATCATAATTATAATAGAGTCCATGTCTTTGGTGGTCTTCGATTTATTCCCTAGACAACCTTTGTACTTTAAAGGGATGAGTAGGGGTTGTGCTTGGGGAATTAACCTTGGGAAGGTGAGTGTGGGGAATGAATGAGGGTTTTTTGGTTTGTGCATTGATCACCATATCTTATTCTAGAGCCCTCTGATATGCTGCCAACTAGGTAAGAGGATGCTTCATTTTGACTTGTGCTTGAATATCCTCCTTGAGACCACTAATGAAAAATTATTTATAGAAATAAATTATTAAGTTCTTTGTATGCATGGATAATTGCTCAAAGGTCAAGATAAAGTCTGCAACTGATCCTATTTGACATAACTTGGTAATCCACCCCAAATAGTGAGCATCTCACTTGAAATGTGCATGGATAACTTTAAAAAATTGACTCCAGGTGATGTAGCCCACGTATGATTTTTTTTCCATTCCCACCATTTCCATTGTTCCAGGTCTAGATACAAGGCCCCCACCCTAAGTTTCATCATGTGATCAACAATGCCATGGAGGGTGAGGTAATGTTCCATCTGGGTGACCCATCCTAATGGGTAAAAACCGTCAAACTTGTTTAGGTCCACTTTAGGAAAATGGTGCCATATGCTATTATCTATTGAGGATGGTTTATGACTATTAGAACCTAAAGGGGGTTGTTATTGGCTCTATAGTCCTAAGCTAGAATTTTCTTCTTGGTGTGGCTCAATGTGTTGTGCATTCTAGGGGTGTTCTTCTGGTATGCCTCAAACTTGCAGAAGCACCAAATTCTCATTCAATATTTGATCCAATCTGGCTAGGGTCTTTTACCTTTTCTGATCCAACTTCTGATCCAATGTCTGATCACAATCATTTATGGTTTTCTAAATTAGATGAATTTTTCCATTAAGGGTGTTGTATTGAGATTCCCAGTTTTCCAACCTATCAACAATAGAGTGGGTGGTCATATTATCTAGGGTGTTGATACGAGGTGGTTTATAGGGCTCCACCATGTGTAAGTTTGTTGAAAAAGGTTACCGGGTCAGGAGGACAAGGGAGTGACAAGTTATATAGAAATTTGATACATGTGTAGGGTCCAACAGCAGTACTCATCCCAATATCTCATGGCACTAACTAAAGAGGCTCAATTGTTCCCTTAGCCATACTACTTGACTACCTATGTACTGGAGAGTGATCTCTCCAAGTGTTGTTCTTGATATACTATAACAACAAGATGATTGATAATTTTATCTAATGTTGGTTTCAAGTATTTCTAGGGAAATTCCTATATAATCAAGTGTATGTGGAAGAGAGATTATGTACACATGTTTTTGTAGATATTACACTCTCACGGAGGCAATTAGTTTCCTAAGGTTGATAGTCCAATCTCGAGGGCACTTCCATATATGAGAATATTCTCTCTTGAGAATATTCCCCTACAAATTAGGGCACCTTCCCTCTTCAATTCAGAGTTAGTTACACCTCAGTTAAACTAGTGGAGGCTACTCATGCATGGAAATCTTGGTTTTATCATCAACATTTGCATGCTCACCTTGGTTTCCTCACCAAGAGGGTGCATATCTTGTGATTTCATGTGTTTTTCTCACCTCCACATGTGTGACTTAGTTAACTAATGATTGCATGGATCATTTAACTAGGATTAGGTGAAATATTACTTCATTTTTTCCCAGTGAGTGTCTAGATCTCTCTAGATCACTACTATGGTGCATTCACTTAGCCATGTAGAGTATAACCTATGTATTATTAAATTTAATCATTTATTTAATATAATTCATTCTTTTTCTCAATCTTGTCTCTCTTTCTCTTCTCTCTCAAACAAGCTTTATGTGGGTATTCTACTAGCTAGGTTCTCTGTGACAAGCTTCCATGAAAATTCACATGGTATCAGAGCTTTGTTGCTGGGATAAAGTGAATAATAATTTTATTTGTAGGTATAGGAGGAAGCTGAAATAAAAAAGGATGGATTACTCACTGAAAATACTTCTCAGGCCACATGACTATTCCGAGTGGAAGCTAAAAATTCCACATAAGCTCAGATGCATAGTCTTGTACCTTATTACAATGGCTATATAGGTGGAGCCAACATTAGATATCAAGAAGAATAAGTATCTCAACCACATGGATGAGGTCTACGGCTTTATCTGCATGTTTATGTCCCCTGAGCTTTTGTTTCACATTAAATATTGTACCACACCAGATGAGATTTGGACAAAATTGGAAGATCTATTTGGAAAAAAGGATGAAATGAGAGGCCACATGCTTGAGGTAGATATGAATTCCTTATATCCTAGGAATTTTGATAATAGACATAACTTCTTTATGAATTTTGAGTCCCTTATTTTTCATATAAAGGGAGGGGGTATTGAAAACTGTGTGAAAAATCAACTCAACACAATCAATTGATACTTTCTATTTTGGAAAAACTTGGTCTGGGTTATCCTGTGTTCGTCTCAACATTCCATATAATGAGATTCACTTCAAGAGGAATGTGGAAAATTCTTACATTGGATCAGTTTATTAAGTCCCTAACTCATGACCAATATAAGTTCATCAAAATGGGGATAATCAAGGGACCCAATGCACATGCACTTGTTATGCATGAGAGAAAAAATGCATGCAATCCAAAGATCAAGCAAAAAGGGAAAGGAAAGGCACATTCTGAACACAAGATGGAAGGAAGTCCTAAACCCTTTGATGATTCCTCCAAATTCTAAGGTGGAAAGGGAAAGAAAGGGAAGTCTAAATTTGGTTACTGTAACCACGACTATCATCTCGAATCAACATGCATGAAGAAAAAATTTATTTGATGGTGAAAATACTTCAGAAGAAAAACCTTAGGGAACACATTCTCGAGGCTACCAAGAAGAAGCCGAAAGATAAAGCACCAAAAAAATGAGATAACTCTCATGATTTAATTTCTATTCATTCCTCTCTCGATGCATGGATCCTAGATTCATGTGCATCCCATCATATGGAAGCCTCATCAAATGTTTATCTTATTTTACTGCATGCATGGGTCCTCTCATCATCATGGGAGATGATACCCCAGTTGAGGCCATTGGAAAAAGGAGGGTAGAACTCCAACATGGATGTTTTGAGAACATATTTTGTGTTCCAAAACTATCCGTGAATCTACTCTTTGTTTATCAGATAACACATTCTGACACAGGAAAAAGGGTGGCGTTCACATATAATTTTGTTACCATATATGACATGAATGATAACTCAAAGATTGTTGTTGGTGAGGTAAATCACCAATCTCGTTTGTATACATTCAGTAATTTTATTGCTAAATATGATTCTTCTTTACCACTAATGCATGATTATAATGATAATAGATTATGGAATGAGAGATTTGGTCATCTAAACTTCAAATACATGCAACAACTTAGCTAACAGGGAATGGTCATAGGCTTTCCCAACATACACTTTTCTAAAGGAGTTTGTCAAGGATGCATTCTTGGAAAACATCCTCTAGAGAATTTTTGAAAAAGGGAAGGCTTGGAGGGCCCCATCTCTCTTGGAGCTCATCCACAATGATCTAATGGGACCCTTTCCACATATATCAATTAGCAAGGTGATGTACGTTCTTAAATTTATTGATGATTTCTCACAATACACTTGGGTGTATTTTCTCAAGAATAAGTCTAAAGTTTTTAAGCATCTCAAAGACTTCAAAGCTCATGTAGAGACTCAATCCGGGAGGAAGATCAAAATCCTCCACAAAAATAATGGGGGGGGCGAATATGTGAACCGATATTTCCATCATCCTTTTTCAGAGGCCAATATATAGCTGCAACATACAATACCTTTCACTCTACAATAGAATGGAGTAGCCGAGAGGAAGAACAAATCCTTCAAAGAGATGGCCACTTGCATGTTGCATGCAAGGTATCTACCTTCCAAGATTTTGGAGAAGGAAATTAACTGTGCTAACTACATTCAGAATAGATTTCCTCACATATATATCAAGGACATGACTCCCTTTGAGGCATGGAGCGAAAAAAAACTAGAAGTCACCCACTTTTGAATATTTGAATCAATCGTGTTGGCTCTTGTACCCTCTGAAAAGAGGAAAGCATTAGATCCATAGAGTAACACATGAATATTCATGGGATATCCTGATGGTTTGAAGGGTTATCAATTGATTGATCCCTCAACTTATAATCTCATTATTGAGTTAAGTGTCCAGTTTGAATAAATTCCCTTGCATGCGCCATTTGAGCCACATGCATAGACCTCTACAATTATTCTTGCACTAGACATAAGCGATGATGAGTCCACTCATTTAGATCATGGTTCAGATATGAGATTTGAGTATGATTCAGAATATGATGATAATGTTGATGATGATCATGCATATGATGAGCCCAAAAAGATGCCCGAGTGGGAACATACCACCCTATAGATAGCAGGTGACCTTGTGGGGGATCTAGTAGATTGTAGGAGGAAGAGGTCCCAATTTTTGGATCCTTCTCATGCACTCGAAACTACCGAAATAGTGATTCTCATGCATTTATGCATGGTTATAGCTTCATACCTGTAGATCTATGCAGCGGTTATAGGAAATCCCTTCTAACAAGCCACTATGTAAGAGGATTAGAAATCTCTCCTCGAGAACCATACTTTGGATCTGGTTCGGCTTCCTTCAGATAGGAAGCTTGTCATATGTAGATGGGTCTACATGAAAAATAAGGAAACAAATGGACATGTGAGTAGGTACAAGGAAATATTGTTTTCCAAAGGTTTTCAGCAGATTCACAGGATCGACTATGAAGAAACCTTTTCTCAAGTAGAAAATATGGACTCCATCTAATTGGTCCTTTCAATTGAAACAGTTAGGAGGTGGGAATTTCACCATATGGATGGGAAGAATTACTTATTTCATGGGGATATATTATAGAATATTTACATGGAGCAGCCTCAAGGGTTCATACAAAATGCATCCTTAGTATGTCGACTAAAAAAGTCACTCAATTTCCTCAAGCAGGTGCCTAGAGCATGGTATGAAAATATGGATGCTTATTTTATTTCTCAACATTTTGTTAGATGTAGATAATATCTAAACTTCTACTTGTTGATAACCTTAGACTCCTTATTGATCCTAGTTATATATGCTCATGACCTCCTGATCACATGAAGTTCAGCCTCAACAATTGTTGCGACCAAAGACATTCTTCATGACAGTTTTTTATACCACATACATGAATCCATTGCACTTTTCCTTGGTTTGAGATTCAAGATACTTCATGAATGAAGCTATCTTAGAATAAGTGTGCCATAGATATATTTTTTAAATTCCACATGATTGATTGCAAGTTGACAACCACACTCTTTTTTTCTTGGGTACATCTTGAGGATGGCAGGGATACACCATTGGTGGAAAGCACCTTGTATTGAAAAATTATGGGGATCCTTCTATATCTCACCCACACCCAACCAAATCTCTCATATGTAGTAGGGGAAGTTTTCAGGTACATGTAGGAGTCGCATGAGCTACACTGGAAGAATTCCAGGCGAATCCTCATATATGTTCAGGGCACCACCAGTTATGGGATCAACTATGCAGTAGGTTATGCATTGCATCTCATGTGATTCATAGATTCTAATTGGGATAGCGATAACATAGATCACAAGTCCACTTCTAGGTACATTCTTTGTTTGGGTTCCAGTACTGTTTGTTGGTCGAGAAAAAAGTAGTCAGCTATTTATTTATTATCAGTAGAGGTCGAGTACATAGGAGTGATCAACATCACTGAGATCGACATCATATTCCACCATTCAATTGTCATTTGGTGTGACAATTAGAGTACTCTCAAATTTTGCAGAGACCCAGTGCAATAACAACGAACCAAACACATAAAGATCCATATTCATTACATCATAGAGATGGTAAATGATAGGATCATTGATTTGCAGTACTGTTCATATCATGAACATAATGCAGGCATCTTCACAAAGAAATTTACAGAGAATAAGTTCCACTTCTTGCATGATCATCTTGGAGTGAAGGACACAGCTGCTTAGCAACTACTTTTG
>ML827663.1:22724-44012 GCA_009831015.1 Picea engelmannii | reverse complement strand
AAGTTTAGAGGATAGTGCATTTGTCGAACATAAATATTAGAAAGAGAAGACAACCACTTCTATGATGCACTACACTGCCATCATCTTTAAAGTCACCTTATAATGTATTTTTTTCTTTAAAAAGCTAAGTTTGGAGGACACTAGACATGGCATACAAAGGGGTGTCATGTTTGGCTTCATATTTGCATTATTACACTCCTTTTTAGCACCATATATTTTGACACGTGACCTTTCCAAAGTTGTCCAAGAAGGGAAAAGGACAAGACATCGTTGAATTGCACACATCTTTAGTGTTGCCATTGTTTTATTACTACGTCGAAAGCACAATGTTGCATCAAATTAGTGCCTCTTTATGTGATTTGTACATTGATATACACGTCATCGTACGTCATAGTGATATCAAAATCCATTATAATGTTGGCATCGTGTGAGCATCAAAATTGTAACATAATTACTATCATAGATTAATTGATTTAAGTGGAGGTTAATTTCATAATCATCCTATCAATAATAATAAAATATTTTTACATAATTAATAATTATTTAACTATTATTTATATAATTTGTATTATTAATTTAGTGTTTTTTAAATAAATTTCTATAGATGTATTAAAAAATATTGGAATCTGGTCCAACACCAAAGAATAAATTATATGTCTTTTTTATTATCATGAGACATTCATCATAACAAAATTTTCAACAGAGAAAAGTTGTAGGGGCATTTTTATGCCATTGTTCTCCTTATAGCTATACCACTTTCAATAGACTCCTAAAAAACATATTATTGTAAAGTACATTACTTAACTTATCAAAAGTAAACTTATAACTTATCAAAAGTAAACTTATCAGGAGACACCTTTTCGTGGAAGAAAAACTATTTCATATGCTCGACCATCCAATTCCACTTGTCCTATGTGAAGCGACACTCCTCGATTGGTTTGTGCGTTGGCTTTGGATTTGTAACTTATCATGACACAAAATAGATCCACCTATTCAAATTGTTCTAAGGGATTGAAGATATGTCACTGAATAGAGGAAGAGCCTTCATGTGGAACTGATCATTGCTTACAAACTTGAGAAATTAGAATCCAAGAGTCACCACAAATTGTTAATCTTGTATGATTAAGAGAGCGAGCCAAACAAAATCCCATCCATACTGACTAATACTCTTCTTGGTTCTTCGTCTCTTTCCCCAGGCCCCAGGAAAAATATGTTTCTCTTTGGCTTTCAAGATGAAGAAAAACCCCTCTTGCTCCTGCAACCCAAGGGTTTCCTTTTGAAGAGCTACCGAAGAAGAGAACAAATCCTTCTCTTTCTTTGAGCCACACTTCAAAATTTTCATTGTTCATCCTAATTCAGATCTCAATAGATTGAGAGGGTTTGATTATGAAGTTGCCAACATGATTGGAAGGATTGATAGCTTTGACCCACATACTTTCTTGTTTGGTGAGTCCTACTTCTTGAGCTTTAATTCCTCAAGTTGTAAAAATTTATGAAAGCAAAGAAAGGGATCGCATAACTACTTTCCCAAGATTTGCTTTTTCATCATTAAAGATAATATTATTCTGAGCCATCCAAATCCTCTAACACAAAAACTTTGGCAAGGCTATCCATGGACGGGAAACTATGGAGTTTGAGCACAACTAACTAGGATATTGTTTCTTCCATTGCACAAACATATCAATCCAAGAGCAAGGCATATAAATGACGAGCCCAACTTCACTAAAGGCGTGTTTCCAGACTTGCTTTGAAAAATAGCATTCTCTAAAAATATGAGCTTGAGTTTCTTCATCTTGATGATACAAGACACACCACAAAGGTCCTTGTATATTTATTTTCTTGAGGTTTTCAGTTGTTAGTAGTTTATCATGAGCTAAAACCCAACAAAAAACATTTACCTTTGGAAGACTGTCACGATTCCAAATCTTTTTCCACAGATTCGAGGTTGTGTGAGGTGTTGCATTGAGGAGAAATCGATACATTTATTTGATTGAATATCCCACCGCTTCATTGGGGGTCCAAACTTTGTTGTCCTTAACGATTTTGTTAACTGGATCTTTCCCTTTAAGGAGGCAATGCAACTCCTCCCATGAACCAACGAGAGGAGCAGGAAGAGAATCAACTTTCCATCCCTACCATTGCCCTGAGAGGTCCCAAGAGACAATGTCAGATAATCTCACATATCCCTTTTCTTCCATCCAAATCCTTATATCCCGCAAACCCTCTATCTAACCTAAAGGGGTACCTCCCACCCAATTGTCCTTCCAAAGTCGAATTCTTTGTCCATTTCCCAACTTCCAACCAAGATGATCTAAAACAACAGGGGAATCTTCTTTACACAATCTCCATACTTTTGAACCAAAAATATCCCAGTTAAGATCTTCGGCTCTATGTGCCTTGGACCACGTGAAATATTTCCAAAGGAATTCTTGTTTCCACCACTCAATCGAATTTGAGAGTAGTCACCAGACTATTTTTTCTCCAAGTGTAATGTTCATCATCCTTGGATTTTTTATGGCTAGGCCCCCTTATTTCCTTTGGTAATATTATAGTACCCAGTTAAATAAGTGAAATATTTTCTCATTATGTCTTCCACCTTGACAAATAAATTTTCGAATCATTCTACTTATTTGATTCATGACACTTGTCGATGCTAAAAATCCAACACATAAGTAAATGGGCAGAGAGGATAGTACTGACTTAATTAAAACAATGTGGCCACTAGATTGAGCCAATGAGCCCCCCAGGACTGAATTTTATTTTTAAAATTTTATAGGACTGAATCCTACTCTTCGAGCTTGATGGATCCAAGGGAAATAGACATTCCCAAGTATATGAAGGAGCTCCATGAGACCGAGTACAAAAATTAAACTATTGTAGCAATGCCTTGAATTACTTCTTCTGAGAAGTTCCAAGAATAGATTTGGATTTTTTTATTATTTATCCCCCCCCCCTGAAAGACTTAAATACAGTTATAGTATTGACTTGAATCTTTTGGAAATAATTTTTTAAGGAAAACCCAGAAGCAGAGTGTCATATGCAAATTGGGAATGAAAGATAGATTTGACAGTTCTTGTAATGGAGATACTAGTCAATCTTCCTTCAACCCTTTATTTTTCAATATTTTGACTTAGACTTTCCTCCATGATAATATACAACAAAGGGGAGAGAGGGAAGCTCTGTCTTATCCCTTGTGAGGCTTGGAAGAAGGCTGCAAGTCTTCCATTTGTTGGTTGTGGGGCTTGATTATCTTCCTGATTCAAAGGTCTTTATTTTCAGCTGTGTTTATACCCCATGAATACTTTACACCCCGAAAGAATGTACACTCCTCCATGCGGGGGAGTGCAGAGGGAGGTTACCCCCTCTGCGGGGTCTGAGGGAAAGTGGGCCCCAGAAGGAAAATTCCCTTGTAAATGTATATTCTAATTTCATTGTAAATTTGGACTGTTCATTATAAGGTCATAAATCTGACGGTAGAAGTTATGTTATGGTTTTTTTCCCTAGAAGGAAACCCTCTTGTATGAGGGAAATGTATTGCGGCTATGTATCATTGTGAATATTGTATTCTGAGAGAGGAGATTGTGAGAGAAAGAAGAGGAAGTTACAACGAGTGTGTTGTAGGTTGTATCCCTTCATTTGTTGGATAATAATAAAGGAAGGACCTATAAATTTCTCTGGTGGACGTATCCCACACTAGGTGAACCACGCATATCTGTGTCTCTATTGTATTGTGTATCTTTTGTGTTTTATTTCCGCATTTGTTTTATGTTATTTCTCCGTGATCCTGTTTTTCTAACACCATTTACTAGAGGGGCTATCCAAGCTACTCCAATAGAAGATTTAATCCACCTTATAAAATGTGAATAAAAACCAATTTTTTCAAGCATTGAAAATAAAAATGAATTCCTTACCCAGTCAAATGCATTAGCCATGTCCAATTTGATCATGATCCCTTGATCAACGCTTTCACTACCTGAATGTAGAGATTCCTATACTAAGATGATATTGTCCAATATTTGTCTCTTTTGAAGGAATCCTCCTTGATTCTCTGAGATGAATCTAGGAAGGAGATTTTTGATCCTGATAGCAATAATTTTGGTGAGAATCTTGCATGCAGAGTTGCACAAAGAGATTGGCATGAATTTGGAAAAATATGAGGGATTTGTCTCTTTGGGGATAAGAGCTAGGAAGGATGAGTTTGTTCCACCTCCTATTTTTTCTTTAAACTTGGTCGAATTGAGCATTAATTACATGTCTCTTTTTATTAAGTGCCAAAAATATCAGAAAAAGTGTTTGGAGAATCCATCTGATCCTTGAGATTTGTCTAGTCCCAGAGACTAGATAACTTCTTTAACTTCCTTTTCCTAAATGGGGGTCATTAAGGTTTGATTTTCCAGATTTGTAATTACCTCAAGGACTAGGGACATGAACCTTTCAACCTCTACATGATCCAAATCTACATTTTCTGTGTAAATATTCTTGAAGTGCTCATACTCTTTTGTTTTTAATTCTTGAATCGAGGAGATTTGAGTCCCATTGGAAGAGTTTAGGGATTTTACTCTATTTTGTAGCTCACAGGCCTTAGCTTTCTTATGAAATAAGTTAGTGTTATAATCACCAAATTTTAACCACATGCTACGAGATTTTAGCCTCCAATGTTCCTCCTCCCCTCAATTTAGCTGAAAGAGTTGAGTTGATTCCTCTTTCTCTTTTTCCAAGTGTGTAGTGGTGACCTCCTATTTTTCCATTATTTTATAAATTGCAACCAACTTTTGTTGCGCATCTTTCATTTTTTGATTTGGAGGCTTGGAGTTTTTCTTTTCCCATACTCTGAGAACAAATTGAACCCTCTTCACTTTGTATTCCCATATGAATCTTGGAGAGCCTATAAAATGGGTAAGTCGATATTTATTGATGAGATCAATAACACCTTCCTTGCAGAGCCAGAGGGGAATAAATTAAAAAGTGAGGGGACCCAAGTCCTATGAGTCTTCCATGGACAAAGTCACAAGTTTATGATCTGACTCTCCGAAAGCTAAAATACAAGAGAATATATCAAGTCCTTTCAAAATCTAATCATTATTGATGAGAAAATGATCCAACTGATTGGCTATATATTGATCACCATCTCTTTCATTGGCCCATTTATACTATCCTTTCTTAAGGGCCACATCAACAAGATCCCTTTCATACAAGAGACCTTCCATTTGTTCACTAAACAGATCTTGAACCAGGTTTCCTCCTTTCTTCTCAGAAGAATAAAGGATCGTGTTGAAATATCCAACCACTATACAATTGTGATGAAATCCTTCTTTTCTTAATTGAAGTAGCTCTTCACAAAATTCCTACTTTTCTATATACAAAACAAGCCCATAAAAATTGATGATATTGAATAACAAACTTGAAGATCGATGCTCTAATCCTGTGACTACTATATGATTATTTTTGCAAGAATTTTGAAGGAAGAAATGGGCATTATCCCAAAAGGTTCCCAAGCCCCATGAAGCAACATGTGAAATATGAACTACACCTGTGCTATTTCTCCAAAATTTCACTACCAAATTAAGAACTTCGTTTTCTCCTAATTTTGTCTCTTGGATGAGAAGGATGATCAGATTTTCATTCTTGATTAAATCTCAAAGAGCTTGGACCCATGAAGAATTCCCAAGGCCCCTGCAGTTCCAAGAAATGGCTTTCATTATTTAACAGTGTATGGACGAGTTTTGACTCCTTCCCATCCTCACGCAATTCCTTGTGAGTCTTTTCCCTACACATTCTTGAAGGTTTATGGAAGAGTAGGTTGGGAGCCTGATATTTTATTCCTTTTTTTCTCTGTAACATGAGATTCAGTTGGGGAAGTTCATCCTTGACTTTGATCAAGATTGGAAAATTCCACATTATCGCTTTCTTCTGAAGGTTTTTGCACTGCCTTATTTCTTGTTACCACTCCTTGTGAAGATCCAAGCTTAAAGGTTCTAATTTTTATTCCATGAGGATTTGAGGGATTTCCAGGTTGAGACATCAAGATTTCCTCTATTGGTTTGTGAACTACATGTGACATCCCCCCAAGGGTCCGTTATCAGATCAGGGGGAAGGGTAAAATCTCTTGTTGGATCTTCTTAACCTTTATCCTATGGATCTTCTTGCATCGCCTTCTCCCCTTCTTCTTTATGATCTCCAGTGTGCTGCAAAACCTCAAAACAAATGTCCAAATTTGTATCTATTGATGGATTTAAAGGGGTTTTTTGGGTATGTCCTCCCTTCCCTTTCCCAGTTGAATTTTTATGGGTTTCCCATTCTTGTGATGAGTTTTCTTGTGTTGATGTTGTATTCGGGGCTGCTTTTTTTCAATCTTTTGAAAAATGTCCATACTCGTGGCATATCTTGCACTTGAATGGGATTTTCTCGTAGTCCATCTTTTTGCAGTGTGTCCAACCATATTGAGTGATATTTATCTCTTCTAGAAGTCCTTTTTCTAAATAAACCTCCACACAAATCCTTGCACAAGTGAACTTTCTACCCTTCTATTCTGATTTATCTAAATATTTCCCAAGCACATTTGCTATTACTTGCAGACAATCATCTCCCCAATAAGAAAGGGGAAGACGGGGAAGTTTTACCCAAACTAGAACGTTGGAAGGAATATCATCATCATGATCAAAATCAAAGGTCCATTTTTAAAAACAAAGATGTCTTGTTTTGAAAAAATAAGGGCCACTACGGAAGATCAGATCTTTGTCATATTTTTCTTGAAAAAGGAAAACAAAAAACCCTCCCCGCACACATGAAGACTGATGTCTTTTTTTTATCAAGGGTTTCCAGGACTTTTCCACCCATATTTCCATTTATTTTGGGGATGGACACATCTCTGTGAACTAACCAACCAACGCCCTTTTAGAGAATTCCACTGTACTCCTTTTGAAAGATTTCGGTGGAAGGAATACCGAAAGAACGCATGCAACTTTCTTTAAAAAGCATGAGGGATCCGTATTATTTCAAGTCGTTTTGGCCAAGGAAGCCATGATTTCTTGGAAAGAAACCTCTTCATCTTGGGCCAAAGGAGGAGGGGGAGGATTGTAACTCCCTGTTTCCCCCATTTTGTAAATATAACTATAATGGAAAAAAAAACTATGGAAAATTCAATATGTGTGAATGTTTGATTTGATGGAGCTTTGCATAAAAGGTCAATGAATGTAAATTTTGTTATTTACTAGAAAATGGATAAATGTTGCATAATTGTTGGAAGGGGGGTGTACTAAGAAATACCACGAATGCTATGAAAAGAGATGGTGAAGGGGACCAGGAATGGTTGCGTTAACCTTCACCAAACTATTACCTTACTGGATTTAAATTGCTCAGGACCAGAACAGTCCTCTGACCTAGAAATGAATTACAGTCGGGATGGTAGATGGGAATACCTCCTCATGAGTTAATGAGGGGATGGGGAAGAGAACCCATCTCTAAGGCTTCTAGACTTGACCACAGACTGGGAATTTGAGCCACACACAACCTTTTCGAGAAAGGAAAGAAAGGAAGGTGTGGTGGGCAAAGGAAAACTTGCGAAGAGTGCATAGACGAGAAGATAATATCTCAGGTTCAAGGAAGAACCAAGGTATAAGTGTTCTGGTCGCAGGAAATGGCTGAGAAGGTTATGATACAAGTTGATAAACGAGTTTGGTCCTCCTTGCTTGGTATCGTGTAAACCATTTCCAAGATCCTACGAGAGGAGGAGAGTAACCTCCGCCGCTACTATCACTGAGCTGGAGGAAAGGATTTTTTTGCAGAGCATCATGGTCTATCTTGGGGGTGGATAGTGGTAAATCCATTAGGATTGACTGATCCTATGGTTGGGAGGAAACATGCACCCCTTTCAGCAGTCGCTTCGCATTATCTGGTTCTGATAAGTATTTTCCCTGTTTTATGTATTAACCTGGAATAATGGATGAATGCTTGGATTTATACATATGTTTATTTATAAATGAATTCTGAGTGGAATGGTTATGATATGTGTATGCCTCCATCTATTTCTAAGATTACATTTCTGACTGATAGTATGTATGCCCATATTAGCTCTTGAGGCTTCCTGGGACATAAACTTGTAAGAAAACCCATATAGGAGATATTGTGTCTCCTTGAACATGTCCGTCTGAAGAGGATACCTCTTCCAAACCCCTCATCATGCGACCAGAATTCTAGACCCAAGTTCTTAACCATTTCATGGTAAATCTCAGGAAGGATAGTGAATTTGAAGCCTTGAAAAGGGGAGGTCTCTTTGTTTGGAAGACGAGCGGACGAGATCCGTTCGATAGGACCCATATGATCAATACCCAGGAACCTTAGGATAAGCCTAAGGAATTTATGTCCCCTTTGCTTTGGAGCTTCAGAAGTCCGAGACTTCAAAGTATGACCAACCTTACCAACCTTACACTGGCCGAAGGTAACCGGGAGACTCAATTTCTCATAATATTGATCGATGTAAGGAGGTTCCCCAGGTGGTTAGGTGGAATTTTCTGACCAACTAGACTGGGATCCAAAATCCCAAAGGCCATAGCCAAGAAGGACTCAGAACCGTAGACCAAGGGATCCTTTGGGTCCCTCCCCAACTGTTGATATACCAGGGATACGTGGCACTATCCCTTTTTGTTCGGATATTGGGCACTTCGAGAGATAAGAGGAGTTTCATCGCAACACTCCCAAACAACTAATCCCCAAGGTAACCAGAACCATAGATCTATAAATCTACGTGGTTGGATCTCGACCATGAGATCTGAAGAATGTTAGAAGATTGTGAGTTTGGGGGTGACGTGGTGTAGTGATGCCCCTAGGGTGATGTGGACCCCAGCTTGGCATGCCACATGTCACTCAAATTTGTGTGCGTCACATGCCCTATAAGCTCGTTGGAACGTAACACGTGTCACCTTGACCTCTCTTACTTGTCAGTTCTTGATACGTGTCTGCCTAGCCAACTCGGTTTGCAAAGTGACCGGGAGTGCAAAACTTTGGGACTTTAGAGGGTCTGGGATGTATCATTGTAGAGAGACCGAAACGGTCCGGAAGAAAGAGCCACGTGGTGAGCTTATGAGACTTTTGAGGTTCAGAACTCTGGGTGGTCTCATGTGTAGATAGTAAATAGGAATGAAGCGTTGAAGAGTTGAATCCCTCCATAACTGACATATGAGTGAGAGAGTAAGTCCAGTCATGAGATAGGACTGTGGATGGTCTTCCACCATGGAGGAAGGAACTTGGAAATAGTACGTGTGAGGTGGATCCACGTGGGTGCCACATGGCCCTCAACCAATAAATGCCCAAAGAGCTTCAAAGAGATATATCTACCTATTCTGTGTTCGGTTTTGAGCATGGAGATCATGGTTGGAAAACTCTAGATGAGAAGAGTGTAGTAGAAACCACAAATGAAGGATTTGGTTACCTAAGGGGAACTCAATTTTGAGGCCCCATCCCTAGGAAAGCCAGTCAAGGGTTAGGTGTGTTACAAATTGGTATCATAGCATGGTTATGGAACTTGGCCTGCTTGGGCTCATGGACACATTGCGTAAAAACCATGTTTAAATAACTTTAAGGGTGATACCCTACCTTGCCTCTTTCCTAAAAAGTCTAGTTAAACTCTTACTGAAGAAAAGAATGAAATATTTCTATTGTCTGTATGTATTCAATAAATATGAACCATGTGTTGTTCATGAACTAATAGACTGTTAGATAATAAAAAGCGTTTTTTCAACACTCAAGATATTAGTAATTCATAGGAAACTACAAGCATAAAGGATGGTGAAGTGCCATGAGGAGGGGGATGGGCCCCACAATAGAGATGAAGAGTCTGATGAAAGGAGGGTGGTGGAAACCCCTCTAGATCTTGATGAAACTGTAAGAAGCCTCATGGTCGAATTATAGATTTGCAAGGCCGACAACAAGAGATTGATAAAGGAGAAAGAAAAACAAAAGGAAATTAATGCAGTCTTGCTAGAGACCTTATCCAATATATAGAGGTAGTTGCAACATGGACCTGCAACCAGTCATGTGGACCGACAACATACGAAGAGAGGTCAAAGTCCACCTAAAATACAAAGACATGGTCCCATAAGTGGCCACACTAGGAGGAGTACCTCAAATAAGGTCAAATCTAGAAATAGGGGACACTCATCGGGAGAATCCTATGGAAGGGAAACTGACAACTCTGAGGAATCTTCTAGTAGAAAAACTATCTCACATTCTCAAAGGAAAGGACAGAAGTGAAATCATTCCAAAAGTTGTGACCCTGAAGAGTTCAAGAAATACAAACCACCCTCTTTAATGGATAGATTGAAAAGGGGGAAGAGGCATAAGCTTGGATACTTGGTTTAAATAAGTACTTCAGATTTCATGACTACTCTGAAAACTTGAAGGCTTGAATCACCATCTTCAACCTGAATGGAAAGGCTTCCATTTGGTGGGAAGACCTTAAGAATATAAAAGTATTCCATGAAGAGGACTTATCATGGAAAAAATTTGAGAAACACCTCAAGAAGAAGTATATGTCCAAGAAATACTTTGACGAGAAGACTAAGGAGTTCTATGAACTCAAGCTGGGACATCTCATCATAGAGGAATATGTTAATAAATTTCTTGATTTGCTGAGGTATGTTCCCTACATAAAGGATGAAAAGGTAAAATTTCAACGATTTATCAGTGGTTTACCTCAGACCTACCGTAACTGGATTGAGTTTGACGAACCAAAGATCTTAGAACACATTATCTGGAAGGCGAGGTATTGTTATGAACAACTCGGGATTCTGACAGAACCTTGCGAGGATTGGAAGAAGAAGAGCGGTTTAGGATTCAATAAGAAGGGGTTCAAATCCTCAATATTTAAGAACTATAGGAAGGAATCTAGGATAATCCTTCCTACTAGAAGTGTATATCAACAAAATTTCCCCTCCCATAGTGGAAATAAACCTGTTGGAGCAACCCGAGGAAGGACTGATAACCCATAGAAGGAACCTTTGAAATGTTGGGGTTGTGGAGAAGAACATATACTGAGGGATTGTCCACACAGACAATAGAATAGTAGGAGATTCTAAAATATCCAAGAATCTACCACTGTCAATGATGTGTCTAGGAGTATGCCATAGATTTATGCAGTCGTGGATAATAAACAAGCCGATCACCAAGATTCAGTGGCGGAGATGGAAGGTATGGTCACCACCCATATAGTTTCTATTTTAATTGACCCTGGTTCTAGTTTGAGTTATGTAGCCCCTCAGACCATTGAGAATTGTAAAATGAAACTAGTTAGACATGTTAAGCCATGGTTGGTACAACTAGCCACTTACATCAAAACAAAAGTAGTAGAGGTCATATTGGCTTGCCAATTCATTATGGATGGATTTCCCACCCAAGCTACCCTTAACATACTTCCCCTAGGATCTTATGACCAGTTGATTGGTATGGAATGGATAGTTGCATATAAAACTAAGTTGGATTTTTACGATAAAACCTTAGAATGTGTAAATGAAGAAGGTAGAAAGATAACCTTCCAAGGGATTCAGAAGCCTGTCTCAATGAGACGAATATCAACCCTTAAAATGAAAAAGTATTGTAGAAAGGGATGTCCTCTATATGAAATACATGTGTTGGAATCTGTTGAGGATGACATATCGAACCTAGAGGACCACCTCATACTAAGAGAGTATATAGACGTGTTCCCAGAAGAGGTACTGGGTCTACCTCCAAGAAGAAACGTTGACTTCTCAATAGAACTTGCACTAAGAGTAGTACCAATGTCTGGGACACCCTATATAATGAGTACACCTGAGCTAGTTGAGCTCAAGCTACAAATAAAGGAAATGATGGACAAAGGTTACATCTGGCATAGTGTGTCTCCATGGGGAGTACCAGTCCTATTTCTAAAGAATAAAGATGGCACGCTCCGACTGTGCATAGACTATAGACAACTCAATAAGAAAACCATAAAGAACAAGTACCCCTTACCAATAATTAATGACTTGTTTGACCAATTAGGGGGTGCTTCCATTTTCTAAAAGATTGAATTGCGGTCTGGATACCATCAGGTCCGAATCAAAGATGAAGACATCCAAAAAACAACCTTCAGGACAAGTTATGGTCACTATGAATTTGTGGTAGTGTGACTCGGATTAACCAATGCCCCCACCACTTTTATGTGCTTGATGATTAATGTACTCGACAAATTCCTAGACAGATTTGTATTGGTTTTCATTGTTGATATCCTAATCTACTTCAGGAACATAGAGGAGCATGAAGAACATCTTAGACTTGTACTTCAAGTACTAAGATAACATCAAATCTATGCTAAGTTTAGCAAGTGTGAATTTTTCCATAAGCAAGTCCATTACTTAGGCCATGTTATTTCTAAAGAATGAGTGCCGGTAGACCCTGACAAGATCAAATCTATTATGGAATGGCCTACCCCAAAGGATGTATTTGATATCAGATCCTTTATGGGCTTAGCAGGATACTATAGAAGGTTCATAAAATGATTTTCCAAGATTGGTTGTCTAATCACAACCCTTCATAAAAAGGGGGTTAAATTCACTTGGACACCATAATGTGAAGAAAGATTTTAGACACTGAAATACCTTCTGACCCATGCACCCGTGATGAAAATTGCAGACCTTGATAATGACTTCCTCGTGTGTAAAAATGCCTACAAGGAAGGACTCAAAGGAGTCCTTATGCAAGAAGGGCATGTAATTTTCTATGAATCCATAAAATTGAATGATCATGAAATCAATTATGTGACCCACGATCTAGAGTTGGTTGCCATAGTGCATGCTTTAAAAATGTGGAGGCATTAGCTCTTGGGTAGGAAATTTCTACTTATGACAAACCACTGTGGATTGAGGCACCTATTTGATCAACCAAATCTTAATTCTAGAAAATCTAGGTGGATGGCTCTCCATAGTGAGTTTGATTTCAAAATCAAACACATCAAAGGAAAGGAAAATAGGGTGGTCGATTCCCTTAGCATAAGTGAGAAAACAATTCACTTGGAAGTGGTGAGCACCTGTGAAATGGATATCAGGGAAAGAGTCTGGAATGCATAAGAAACATATGCATTCTTCAAGACCGTGACATCGTACCTAAAGAAAGAGGCCACAGGGATAAAGTATGAAGGATATTAGACGTTGGACGAAGGTATACTGACTTACAAAAATAAATTGTAAATCCCAAGTTGTGACAACTTGAAGAGGTTCATAGTGGACGAACTGCACAAGAGAACATATACTGGTCACCTAGGATATTAGAAAATTATCACAGCCACTAGGAAACAATTCTGTTGGCCTGGACTGAAAAATGACATAGTTGATTATTTAGATAAGTGTCTAGAATGTCATCAAGTTAAGACAGAACATCGGCACCCAACAGGGTTGTTACAACCTATACCAATTCCATAATGGAAATGGGAAACCATCTCCATGGATTTCATCACCGGATTTCCAAAATCGGCCAAGCAAAATGATGCCATCATGGTAGTGGTGGAAAAATTGAGCAAGTTCTCTCACTTCATTCCTGTCAAATCAAATTGCAAAGCAATAGATATTTCCAACATATTCATGAAGGACATATTCAGACTGCATGGCATGCCTAGGGAGATTGTATCAGACAGAGACACAAAATTCACTTAAAGATTTTGGAAATCCTTGATGGTTGGTTTTGAGACTAAATTGTTGTTTAGCACAACCTATCACCCTCAAACTGATGGACAAACATAAAGAGTAAATCAAATATTAGAAGACATGCTAAGAATGCATGTAATGCATCATCCTAAGAAGTGGGAAGAATACCTTCCATTGGTAGAATTTTCCTACAACAACAGTTATCAAGAGACACTGAATATTAGTCCTTTTGAAGCCCTCTATGGTAGACAATGAAAGACTCCAATCAGCTAGGGTAATCTAGTGGATAGATTTACAATTGGACCCGATATGATGAAATAAATGGAGCAACAAGTGATTCAAATAAAGAAAAATATGAAAATTTCTCAAGATAGACAGAAGACTTACATCGACCAAAAGAGAACTCCCAGAGATTTCAAGATAGGAGACCATGTCTATCTCAGAGTTAGGCCCAGGAAGAGTTCACTGAGAATGGGAGCTTGTTCCAATTTGGAACCTCAGTATTGTGGACCCTTTGAGGTCTTAGATAGACTGGGACCTGTAGCCTATAGGATAGAACTCCCTCCCATAGTAAAGTCACATAATGTTTTCCATGTTTCATTATTGAAGAAATATGTACATGATTCTAATCATATAATTGACTAGTCTATGATCCAAGTGGAGCAGGTGAGAGAATTCCTACCAGAACCTCAATGCATACTAGATAAGAAGTAAACCCCACTTAGGAACTGAACTATTGAACATGTCAAGGTGTAGTGGAAACACTTTGGCCTAGATGAGGATACGTGGGAAATAGAGGATGCCATGAGACAGGAATATCCATTTTTGTTCACTTCTATATATACAGAGCATGTTGACAGATAGAACATCGAGGATGATGTTCCATTAAGGGGGAGGGAATTGTAACACCATGTTTCCCCCAGTTTGTAAATATAACTATAATGGCCAAGAGACTATGGAAAACTCAATATGTGTGAATGATTGATTTTATGGACCTTTGCATAAAAGGTACATGAATGTAAATTCTGTTATTTACTAGAAAATGGATAAATGTTGCATGACTGCTAGAAGGGGGGTGTGCTAAGAGATGGTGAAGGGGACCAGGAATGGTTGTGTTAACCTTCACCAAACCAGTACCTTACTGGATTGAAATTGCTCAGGACTAGAACAATCCCCTGACCCAGAAATGAATTACAGTCAGGTTGGTAAGTGGGAAGATCTCCTTAAGTGTTAATGAGAGGATGGGGTAGAGAACCCATTTGTAAGTATTCCAGACCTAACCATGGATTGGGAATTTGATCCACATGCAACCTTGCTGAGAAAGGAAAGAAAGGAAGGTGTAGTGGGCAGAGGAAACCTTGTGAAGAGTGCAGAGACGAGAAGCTAAGCTCTCGAATTCAAGGAAGAACTCAGGGATAAGCATTTTGGTCGCACGAAATGACTGAGAAGGTTATGATACAAGATGATAAACGAGGTTGGTCCCCTTTTCTTGGTATCGTGTAAACCATTTCCAAGATCTTGTGGGAGGAGAAGAGTAACCTATGCCCCTACTGTCGTTAAGCCGAAAGAAAGGATTTTGTTGTAGAGCATCGTGGTCTAGCTCATAGGTGGCTAGTGGTAAATATGTTAGGAGTGAATGAGAATATGGTTGGGAGGAAATGGGCACCCCTTTCAACAGTCACTTCACGTTATCTGGTTTTGATAATTATTTTCCTTGTTTTATGTATTGACTTGGAATAATGGATGAATGCTTGGATTTATACATATGTGTATTTATAAATGACTTCTGAGTGGAATGGTTATGATATGTGTATGCCTCCATCTCTTTGTAAACTTACAATTCTTACTGATAGTTTGTATGCCCAACTTAGCTCACGAGGCTTCCTGGGACATAAGCTTGTAAGACGACTGATATAGGAGATATCGTGTTGCTCTGAACCTGTTTTTCTCAAGAGGATACCTCTTACAGACCCCTCTTCATGCGACCAAAATTCCATACCCAAGTCCTTAACCATTTCATGTTAAATATCAGGAAGGATAACGATTTTGAATCCTTGAAAAGGGGAGGTCTCTTCATTTGGAAGATGAGCGAAGGAGATCCGTTCGAGAGAACCCATATGACCAATACCCAGTAACCTTAGGCTAAGCCTAAGGAAGCTATGTCCCCTTGGCTTCAGAGCTTCGAAAGTCTGGGACTTTGAAGTATGACTGACCTTACCAGCCTTATATTGGTCGAATGTAACCGGGAGACTCAGTTTCCTGTAAGGTTGAATGACGTTAGGAGGTTCCCCAGGTGGTTAGGTGGACCTGCCTGACCAACTATATTGGGATCTGAAACCCCAAAGGTCGTAGCCGAGAAGGACTCAGAACTGTAGACCAAGGGATCCTTCGGGTCCCTCCTCAACTATTGATATACTAGGGATGCGTGGTGCTAGCCCTTTTTGTTCGAATATCGGGCACTTCAGGAGATAAGAGGAGTTGCATCACAATAGTCCCAAACAACGAATCCTTGAGGTAACTAGAGTCATAGATCTATAAATCTATGTGGCTGGATCTCGACCGTAAGATCTGAGGAATGTTAGAAGCCTGTCAGTCTGGGGTGACATGGTGTAGTGATGCCCCCAGGGTGACATGGACCCCACATTAACATGCCATGTGTCACTAAGATTATTCTACATCACATGCCCTATAGTCTCGTTGGAACATAACACGTGTCACCTTGACCACTCCTATGTGTTAGTTCCTGATGCATGTCCACCTAACCAAGTCAGTTCGTGAACTGACTAGGACTCCGGGAGTCCAGAACTTCAGGACTCTGGAGGGTCTGGGATGTAGCATTGTAGAGAGACTGAAATGGTCCGGAATCCAAAGCCACGTGGTGAGCTTATGGGACTTTGGAGGTTTGAAACTCCAGGTGGTCTTGTGCGTAGATAGTAAATAGGTGTGAAGCGTTGAATCCCTCCACAACTGACATAGGAGGGAGAGAGAAATTCTAGTCATGAGATCAGACTGTGGATGGTCTTCCACCATGGAGGAAGGAACTTGGAAATAGTACATGTGAGATGGATGCATGTGGGCGCCATGTGGCCCTCAACCAATAAATGCCCAAAGAACTTCGGAGAGAAAGATCCGTCGGTTCTGGGCTCGATTTTGAGCATGGAGACCGTGGTTGGAAAACTATGGATGAAAAGAGTGTAGCAGAAACCATGAATGAAGGATTTGATCACTTAAGGAGAACGAAATTTTGAGGCCCCATCCCTAGGAAAGCCACTCAGGGGTCAAGTGTGTTACAAGGATCCCCCTCCATCATGCAACGTGAAGCTATTTAGAATCCACAGGCTAAGGCGACTAGGGTTTCAAAGATCGCTTAGTTTGTCATTCACTACCTTTTTCTTAATTTCATTATTATTATAATTATAATCATGTATTAATTGATTTTTCAATTATTATTTTAAAATATTTAAATATTGATGAGGTTGATGATTAGTATGCATCTATTTTATGGCATACTAATAATGACAATAAAAACCACACATATATAAATTCAATTATGAAATTTTAGTTCACTAACATTCAATCAATTTCACACTATATAAGTGAATTGCCACATAGATATATAAATAACAATAAAATTTTAAATTAAATCGTAAAATAATCATGTAATTTTTTATTTTTATAAACAAGTGGTACATTGCCACCTTAGGGAAATGTCAACTTTGTATACAACATTGCATGAAAATCTATGTACACATATAAGGAAATGAAAAAAATTGACATCAGAAGTTTATTGAACTATTGTGAGTCCCCTCTTGATCTTCTAAACCCTATTATCACCACTCTATAAAAATGTAATAAAATAACACAAATTCAATAAAATATAGAATTGTTAACATTTAAAAACGTAATAAAAAACATATAGCTTAAAAAATTGTCAATAACCTTTGATTCCAATGTAACATTCTTCTCTTTATCAATCTAAAATAATGTAATGTATTTCAATGAATGAAAGAACAATTCCAACTAAATAGTTAAAAAATAAACACATAATTAACAATTAATTACTAGAAAATGGACTAGAAAAATTCCTCCATTATTTCATAGCCATTTTTTAAGGGAATACTTTAATTATTGGTCAATAGAATCATAACTATAATCATATAATTATATGCAATCAAAAAACCATATTTAATAATAACATATATTAAGATAATATATTATTATAATAAATTAGATTATATTGATAAACTTACATTAAAAAACCTTCATAGTGGACACCTTATTGGTAAAAAAAATATGTAAGTGTTAATTTCTTTATATCTATTCATGTCTACATAACATAAAACATGATCGCAACGTAGTAATATCTTCCACAAAAGTAGGTAAATGGTAATAAAATATTATATCAAATAAAAATAACAAGTTAAAAGAATATAAAAATAAATAACTACAAGCACACCTTTGTGGCTTTTTGTTGTGGTGTTCGTGAGTCCACTCCTTTTATCTTCCTTATCATTGACTACTCTCGTATCTTCTAGCCCATTCTTAAGGATGTTTTAAATACATTTTTATTAACATTTGATGGTTTTGAGTTTATTGATGTACTTATTGATTTTGTCTAAAATATAGATAATAAAGTTACTTATAAAATTTAATGACAATGCATAATGAAACATAAAAAGGTAAATGAATAGAAACATGAGTGTGTAAATGTTATAGTCCTAAAATTCCTTACTCATGCATGTATGGCATTGGTCGTCTTACTTGCATAAATTTCCAAATCACTGTTGAGGAGCTCTATTTAAAAAACCAATTTTTAGAGCATATACGTGCCCTGCACCACTACATCTCGCGTACATACACTTGTTGCATGCTAGGAAACCCACATACATACACTGTTGCACAATACACAACCCACGTATACCTCCAAAAGTTGCAAAAATTAAAAAGTTGTAAGGAATTCAGTGGAATTCATGGGCTATTGGAGGTTCCCCAACCAATTCACCTACTATAGCCCATCCCCCAACTGAATAACCATCCTTTTTTCATATAAAAGGAGGTGTTGGGGTCTCATTTCACAACCAAGCATAAGAACAATGAAACTCTTCCCAATTTCACTTCTCTTTCTTGCCCAAGCATGTGCTACCTTTTGTGAGTTACTGCCTCAACACTCCCTCTCCATCCTCTTTTCTTCCATTCAATCCATTCCCTTTCCTTGAGGTGATTAGTATATTGTGAGAAAAGGCTTATTGAAGGTACACTTGGAGCATTGTAAAGAGGATCCCGAACCTAGTTTGTGGAACGATGGTTGACAAGGATTGCAAGTTTCAGTCTTTGTTTGATGAATAAAATAATCTCTTTTCCTTGTCCCAAATAGTGATGTTTTGTATCTTTTCTTCGATTTATACATAACATTTCATATCTAACCCTAATTCATGAATGGAAATAACATGCTTGTAGCCCTTGTTTTCGTAGTCTTGGATGCATGCCATCTTTGGGAGGAGACTTGCAGTCTTTGGAACTATAGAGCTTGAAGAGATCATCACTAGACGTGGGATAAAAGGTACAGTTACCAATCTTCTATTCTACTACTTTATGTTCATTTATTTTGGTATGTTTGGGGTAGAGTAGAAACTAAATTGACTTTTAGATGGTCATTTTCTTTTTCTATATCTTAAACCCTGGTATAGTTATAGGGAGATTTTCCCGCCAGTAGTAAACATAAGACTAGTTCGAACCTAATTCATCAAATATGCACTTTCCTCCTAAGAGTCTCAAATAATATATAAACGACCCATTTATCACTAGTTAGTACATTTGAGAACCTGTTGAAATGCCCCTCCAATTTTACATTAAGTAAATATGTAAATCGACATCTTTAAAAGGCACGCTCACCTAAAAAGGGACTATAATTCAACACAAACCTATAATTATGGAAAAACAAAGAATTATCAAATATATTTATGTGCACAAATTTAGAGAATCAAATTTATAAGAACTAAAACTTAATACCTTAATACCTCAACTGAAGACTGGAGAAGATGCATAAAAAAATGAATTGTATGAATATTAAAAGTACATTACCTATTCTTGGTCGTTGAGGATGATTCTCCTACTCCAAGCTCTAGCTCCAAGATTTAGCTCTAAGCTTCCATCTCGAAAACACAAATTAAACTAACAACAACCACCCTACCATACCCAATAGGAACTCTTCTTCCACTAAAACCCTCAAAACACAAGGAATCATTGAAAATACCATTACCCAGAACATGGAAGAAAAAACCTCTTCCACTACTAACTATGGTGCTCTCAAGAAAGTCAATATAGATAACCACTGCAACAAATAACAAGTGCCTTATCATGTCTATGGCATAGTCTAGACCACTCTCATTAAAAATCTAAGAAAAATCAACATAATCTAATCATCCCAAGTGTGAGTGTTCTCATAGCCATTCCCACTCTTTATTAATAGTTCTCATGCAATATGATGCGTGTGATTTATGCAAAAATTCTGAATTTACGTAATTATTAAAAATATATATTACTCACGTACCTTTTCTACTTTTTCTATAAATCAAATCAAATATACTTTGCGATTCATAATAAAATGTCATTCTTCTTGATTAAAATAAATTAAATGCCTATCACCAAAATGAATGTTAAAATAAAATAATTGTTTTTATTAAAACAAACTCGGAAATAGAAATAATGCACTTTTTACTCAAGAGAACTATGATATAGAAAACAATAGAACCTTTAAAAATGAATATTAAAATATAAACAAGTGCAATCGCAAGGGTAAAACTGGTGGAGTTGTTAACTATTGGGTCTAGATCGAGATTTATTAATTTATATTATTTAAATTATGTTTAAATGTTTAAAAATAAAAATAAATTATTTGAAATAAGTTTAAATGTTTAAAAACAAAATAAACGGTTAAAATTCTGAGCAACTGAAAACTATGACTTACAAGAAATTGCTTTGATTGTCTAGCTATAGCTTCTAACATTTGTTTTTATCAAATTTGATTACAAAATAGACGAGTTCTAAAAGCATAACGAGTGTGATAATGTGTTATAAATGCATACCCCAGTATACTTGGATAAATAATATAAACTAGTCATATGATTAACTTATATTCTTTGGCTTTTGAACGTTGGGAGATGTTGGGTGAGGTAGCAGGTCAACAATTGGTGATATTTCTTCTCGATCAATTGAATCTAAATTTCAGATCATCCATCACGAATCCAGAATCCAATCCATCAGAGACTCTTCCCATGCATGTACATGTCTAGTCATTGCGACAACAAGTGGCTTACCCTTAGGTTATCACATGTTAGTGAATTTCTCCTGAAGAACACAACGAAGCAAGATGTTCACCTATTTCAACGACTCATACTGCATATCCCAGAGTCGTTGCGCCACTTCTTATTCTCATTCACCCCTTCTATCAAACAACAATGCACATAAGTTGTTCTCTCTATCAAAAGATGGCCTTGATGGATTTTCAATGTTAATAGTTTCAACAATAGTAGACCAAAGATCCAAGGAAATCTCCTCAATGTTAGTTAACATCATAGTCTTTCATGAAATAGTTCAATGAATGTATACAATGATTGAAGAGCCAAAAAGACCCTTTTTC